>OMNN01052229.1:0-16517 GCA_900302755.1 Chromis chromis
CACACTATAACGTAACTAACATTTCAGGATGTGAACATTGCTGTTAATATAAAGAAAAGAAAAGACACTCTCACCTTAAATTCTTTGTAAAGATCCAACTGTTTGTCTTTGAAATGCTTAAATAAGGTTTAGGTGTTTCAAATGTTCGTTCTGAGTTTTGGTCATCAATAACTTGTACCTGATCATTGACACGAACATTAAATATCTCCACACGAACATTAAATATCTCCACACAGGACTTTTGAGGTATCTTTTTCCGCCCTTGTTGTTACATCTGCATTTTCCAATACCATTCCAGAGGAGTCACAATCTCCAGTTAACTAACTATGATGGCTGCAGGACTTTCGGTACCTTCTGTACCATAGAAAATAAGTATTGTGATATCAACTTCCTCCCTAAGTATTGGTTCTTGGGACTATCGTACTGAAACTAAGTCCAGTTCTAGGGGCGCATAGGAAATAGAACAAGGTTGTTGGGTGTTAGCCGTAAATGGTGAATTTTACATTGAAGACGAAAGAAGAGAGGACTGCCAGTTAATTTGATTCACTGGATGCATTAGCCCACTATTGGTCGCTCGTGTCAGCTAGCTTTCTCTCTCCTCTTCTTCTGCTATCTACATATTCCTGATTTCAAAATCCTCTTCGCTACAGGAAAAAAACAAGAAACAATCTAACAGCCTACCACTCTGAAAATTTTAATTTGTTGCTGTGGATCTGAATCATGCAGTAAGGCAGACATGGTTTTTTGGTGGATTCTTTATTTTAATGACAGTACTTGCCTTCCTGCATACAAATGTTCAACAACAACAATTCCACCCGTCAGTATTTTGCAGGAACACTAAAGCCACACCCTTTGCTTAGTTCTGTCCATGGTGACTGATTGGTGTAAAGAAATGCAAACAAGCCAGAGTACCCCCCCACCCCCTTTAGCACGATGATACTGAGGTGCAGCCACACCATTATGTACTGCAGACTGAGATGGCAAGAGACTAACTGCAAGTACACGAGGACATCAAGATGGCAGAAAATGGGGCTTGTTGTCCTGTCCTGTTTGTGTTTAATCAATTAGCATTTGTCTCAGAGTTTAACCAATTATCGCTGAGTGTTCGGTTTCTCCTACCACCAAAAATAATAGATTGATCCTGGTGGGCTGTTGATTAAGGCCCCGTCCACACGAAGCCAAAACGCTTATAGTTTCAAAAACGTTCTTCATAAAGACGGAGCTGTTTCAGTAAATGTGTCCTTCCGCATGAATTCACTTGATGCGCCTGAAAACGATGTAAAACACACGCCAGGCCTGTTGGTGGCGCTGTGACGGCGAAAGGAAACAAGCGGAAACTGGCGGCGGGACTTTAGGCATGCACAGAAATCTGTATACGATGTAAACATAGAACATGAAGTGGTGTATTGTGCTTTCCATATTTGTTTGGTGAACACGGTGATAATGCAGAAGAAGTATATTCTGCTGTGACCATTGGTGTGTGAATGTGTGTGTGAATGGGTGAATGCGAAACACATTGTAAAGCGCCTTGGGTACCGCTAAGGTACAAAAAGGCGCTATATAAGTGCAGACCATTTACCATTTACCATTGCTGTAACAGCGATAATAGAGTGACTAGCTTCAGCAGGACACACGCAACACTGTACGGCGCCATAGTTGTCATTTTCTGAGTTTGGCGCATTTATCGAGAGGTGGAGCTATGACACAAGCGTTTCAGAAATGGATCAGATGGAGCGTAAAAATGAAGCCACCGAAGCCACGGTTTCAAATCTTTCCACTCTGGGACCTAGTTTCAGAAATGATCATTTTCAGACCCCGAAAACGCCGGCTTGGTGTGGATGATACACGGGTTTCATGAACTATTTGTGCGTTTAGGCCTGGGTTCGTTTTCGTGTGGATGGGGCCTAAAACATGCAGGATAGTGGCCCTCGAGGACCAGGATTGGGCACCCCTGCTCTAAAGGGAATAGTCATGGCTGACCAATGGCTCATCTCCCAACACTTTTGTTCACTACCTATATTCATTCTAGTTGTATCTGTATTATAATATCTGTGCGTCTGATGGGATCGGAAAACGGTAGCACTGGAAATATTTCATCAATTTGCCCACACAGAGACATAAATAGACACCATGAGCATCATCACAGAATGTGGGAATCCTCCTTTCCTGCTCTCCCTCCAGTTTCACACTGGCAGCAATACAATAAACTGTACCAAATAGAAAAAAAAGCAGCTATTTCATGGCACATTGAATGAGCTTTTTTGAGTTTTTTGTTTACACTTTACCATGTAAACAAGTGGGCTTCACTCTGCTGGTTTTCCCTGAACAGAATGTACTTCATGAATCATGGCTATTTATTTATTTCATGAATCATATTCTGGACAGGTATGAAGCTGACTGTGCTGTGTATGTTGAATTTACCCACATGGAGACTTCTGAGCATCTTATGTTCTCCACTTGCATGCATCAGACACTTTGCATCAGTTTTAAATAGTGGATGTTTGCCCTAAATACAGCTCATTTCCTATGCATTTTATTTTTAATGATAAAAGTCCTTTTGATATCTCTGCAGCACATCTGACTGGTTCCATAACTTGGCCAAAAAGTACAGAATAAGAACTGTAACTTGCAAGTAAGGGTATATTTATACTAAATAGACTTGAAATTTGCATAAAATTGTAACGAAAGGGGGGGGGGGCTTCATTCTCAAGCCTCTGGGCTACACCATTCAGGATGGATGATTTTCTTTTCTGGGCCAAGTAGAGGGTGTGAAGCTATTAGAAACTAGAGTTCAGATGGGCTCAGATGGTTATTAATGGAAAGAACCAGAACGAGATCAGCCTCGGAGGATGAGTCACACATGCAGCGGCCCATCCCCTGAGGCCTCCGCTGGGCACTGCTTTATTACCCAAGCCTTCCAGTGGTTGGGTGGGATCTAAAGACCAACCACAAAGTATGCTTTTTTAAGGCTTCGCTGCGCCTGATGTCTTTGAACCTGCTTCTCAGCTACTCAGTGTTCAACTCGCCAATCGCTTGTTTGCACAAGAGGCATTGTTATAAATAAACATGTCTGGTGGAGGTGGCTGGAACAGAGGATAAAGAGGATACAGTGGGAAAAGAGTACAGGAAGAAAATTGAAGGTGATCTATTGTGTGTGTTTTATCCATGAAAATGTAAAACAGGACTCTAGTATAGAATGCAGAAAGGATGGTCTTTATAGAGCTATTAATATGTATTGTTTTCTAAATGAATCATATATTCAGATGAGTCCGTCACTGTGGGGGGACGACAGCATTCGCTTCAAGGAGAAAAAGCTCTATCAAATTCCTGTCGCTAGAGATAAGGTAACAAATACGTTAAAGAGAGATTGCTGCCAGATGCAGGAAAAAATATCAAGGCTAAAGCAAAGCCCGTCTGGAGTCAAATCATACAAACAAAACCAGCTCATTTTTAACTTGAGGTCAACCACACATCTAAAAATAGGTATGCTTTGGTCGGAACAGTCCCAGAGGAACAGATGTGCTGTTCTGATTTGGTTTATAAGTGAGCTATTTAGTGTGAAGTAAGGCAAATTTAGCTAAACTAAAAAGTTATTTCTACAGTGTGATTCATATTTTCAGAGCTCAGGAATCAAAGGTTATATATCAAGGCTGGAGTCCTGTATGTGTCTGTTCAAATCCTTCAAGTCGCTGGAAAAGTCACAGCTGCCCTTGAGACAGGCTTAACTTCCAGCTGCTGCTCAGTGGCAAACAGCAGGTATGTCAGAATACAAACACAAACAGTGACTGGAGTGATCATGTGTGCAGGGTATGACAAAATAACACGTATCTTTGTGTGTATTTGTTACCATAAATCACATTATATCAATCAAGTTATTCTTCCGCATCATCAATTTGATTAGTGTCATGCTTTGAACCTCAAAACCACCATATCATCCATTATTATGGCAAAAAATAGCTTCAGGGTTCTTATTGATGCCCAACTTCAGGTCATACATGTTTTGTGTATGTACTGCATTAGGCTCAAGTAGCGTTTTTAAAACATCCAGTATCAAAAATGCTCAAAATTGCTTCAAAAGATTTTGAGTCAACTTGTGTAACTCTAAAACTAAAAAGATACAAGCAACTCTACATGCTAGCTATACAACGTATGTGCATGCTTAGTGGTTTGGATGCCAAAAGTGGCTACACTCCTGGCAGGCCAGCCTCATTTATTTCTTGCCATGTTTTATGGGCCTGTTTTTGTTGCAGTAATGCTTCATGCACATACTCAATTTCAAAAATAATTAAATAAATTTGACCTCGCTCCCATGGCTGCGTTGAAGTTTCCATCTATCCTTAAAGAAATGCTTCTTGGGCCAGACACCAGGGGCCATAGGAAAAACTGTTTACTGCTCTATATACGCAATCAGCCACAACAATAAAACCACCTGCCGGATATCATGTAGTCCATCTCGTGCTGCCAAATAAGCTCCTATTCGTCAGTGCATGGACACAGGACCTCAGTGGACGTCTTGTGGGGTCAGTTATTTGGTTCCTGGATCAGGCTTGTTCCAGTGCTACCAGTGGATGCTCGATAGGATGAAGTCAGGGGAGTTTGGAGGCCAGATCAACGCTTGGGGCTCTTAGTCGTGTTCCTCGAGCTGCTCCTGAGCAGTTCTTGTGGTGTGTTGCCAGGTCCTGCTAAGAGAGGCTTGGTCTGGAAGGTTATTCTAGTCATTGTAGAAACCGTATTATTATAAACTGATCCCTGGGGGTTTTCTAATCCATACCTCTAAATTTATTCCTGGTGAATCACCAAGTGCAAAAGTCTACTTAGAGGAGAAGCTGTCGTTAACATATGTGACTGAGGGGGTAGCTAGACTACAAGGGCTGCTTAGTAGAGTTATCCATCAGAGTAGGAGGGATAGGCATATGGAAGAAGACAGTGAGAAGCCAGGCAAGTTTTCCTCATTTCCAGCTTAATTATTCTACTGAAACCTGTTAGGTCCATGGACTATAGGCAGTTGGAGTCTGACCCTTGTAACGGAGAGCTGGACCAGTTACCCTGTTAAGGGGTATACTCGGCGAGACTGACAATGTTTAGGTGGGTGGAATACGCCACAGTAACGTCTACGTGAACGCCAGGATCCAAGGTTTTCCAGCAGGACATTACATTGCAATGTTATTCTCTTGACCTGCCAGTGGTTTTAATGTTGTGGTTGATTGAATAATAATTAGAACAACTGAAAAAAATGAATAAAGCACAACAAAACTAAAACCACAAAACTAGATTTTGACTAATCACTCTAAAAAACAGCAGGAACACTAGGAATGCTGTACTAGTCATTCATATTCTTTAGTGGCACACATTACAACAATCAAACTCACAAAGAGCAGTGGATTGAAAGTGCACCTGGGGCCACTGGATGTCTGTGGCCTTGGTACAGACAGCTGCCTATTTTACCCAGACAGGAATCCAGCCTAGTTTAACTTGACAAGCCCCTCGGTGCATTTTTAGGATGAGGGCTGTCTGTAGTTACAGACACAGGCTTTAGTTCAAGAGGAAAAACATGAAGTGCCACAGATTTGATTGGATCCACAGTGGGCATGGCTTAGGAGCGACAGTGTGATGTGGATTGTAAGACATTGCTCTAACAGTTTAGCTTGTTACCACAAATTACATTTGATGGGCAACATTTATGCAACAGCCCCAGAGTCAAGAGGAGTCATCAGAAACATCTCTATGTTTTACAGGAAGATCAAAGTGAGGCTTTAATACAAAGATATACCATAAAGCATTGGCATATATTGACCAGTATACTCAACCTGGGGACTCAGGATCAGGACCTTGTTTCTGTGATCTGGTATTGTGCATTGCCAGAAAATGTTCCCTCACATTTCTCTCTTCATATTGTGGGTTTTTGTAGAATATGTATATTTTCTTGTCCCCCAGCCGTAGTGTGTAGACACAAACGCACGCAGAATGTGAAACAGGACTTTTCTAAAAAAGAGAAAACTTTTTTTGCAAACACAAAAGTTTTGAAGTCAAGAGCCTGAATTGTATACCTCTGTGTGCCATCAGCAGCCGAACGCATAATTTACAAACTCCCACTGCCCTGCTATTTGACCTCATATGTCAGTCTGAGGATCATGAAACGTTCTCCAAACCAACAGCTCTGCAGGTTTATTCAGCCTCGCTGAACTGCATTTGACTTGTGGCGGTTCCCATTTTGGGTCCAGCAGCGCAGGTGTTAAGAGGCTGGCAGACGCTGCTCCCTATTCGCCGTTTCTCTGCTGAACCTACCACTGTGCTGACACATCAGTTGGACCAATTAGCTTTTTCAGTCACTCTGCTGTCACATCCTGGTTCAGCATATTGGAACACAGAGGCTGAATGTTACAGCCAGACACCAGAACAGAGCCTGTGGGATGATTCAGAACCCACCAGGGTTTCATTCCTGTGTTTTGGGGGGAACCTGGAATCATAAAGTCTGCTGAAATCGAATGATTGTGTAGTCTGGCAATATGACTTTGGATTACAGCCACCTGATGGCAAAATAAAATACTGTACACTTCCACAGTTTTTGGCAAACACAATAATTACAGTATCATTGCATCGTGTATAGTGTAGTGTGTATACTGTATCTACTGTATGTTTCTATGTTATGTATGTAGTTTTGCTTTTTCTTGTTTATTTTGTGGTGTCGCTGTATTTGTATAACTTTGTGAATATAACTTTTGGGTTAAATATAATTAAATATTTCCTTAAAAAGAGAAAGACACCAAATCTTCAATATTTTATTTTATTTTTTACTAAATTGGTTTTTATAATTTAACTGACTAATTAATGAATCGACTCGTCCTTTCAGTGTTAATGGCATTTATACTCATCAGCCACAATTAAATCCACCTGGCTAAATGTGTGTAGATTCCCTTTTGTGCTGCAAAAAAACAGCTCTGACCGTCTGGGTGTGGACAGGGGACTTCTGAGGACGTCCTGTGATGTCTGGCAACATGACATTGCTGTGAATCCTTTGGATCTTGAAGGTTGTGAAGTGCAGCTGGATTGGGATCTGGGGAGTTGGGAGGCTGGGTCAAGGCCTTGGGCTCCTTGTTGTGTTCCTTGAGCCAACCCTGAGCTTTTGTAGTGTGGCAGGGCACATTGTCCTACTGGTGAAGGTAGCATTGGGGAGTGCCTTTACTATAGTGGGGTGAGCTTTGTCTGCAAAAACGTTAAGGTGTTACTTTAAGCGTCAAAGTCAGGAACCAAGTCTCACAAAGTGCACATTGTTCCATTATTCCATTATCTATACAACGCATAATCCTCTGTAGGGTCATGGGGGAGCTGGGGTCTATCCCAGCCGACTCGGGCGAAGGCAGGGGACACCCTGGACAAGTCACCAGTCTATCACAGGGCTACACATAGAGACAGACAACCAAGCACACTCACATTCACACCTACAGACAATTTAGAAAAATCAATTAACCTCAGCATGTTTTTGGGAGGAAGCCGGAGTACCCGGTGAAAACCCACGCTGCACAGGGAGAACATGTAAACTCCACACAGAAAGATCCCAGGCGTCTTAACCGGGAAGCAAACTGGGGATTTGTTTTAAATCTTGACTACAAAATTAGTCTATAAGGTCTACTGAGATCCAGAGACATATCCACATGTGTCAGCTTAAGCTTAAGAAGGTTATAGAATCATATTAGAGTAAAACACAATTGTATTACTGGTTTTAATACGACAAACTAAATACAACTATTAGTAAGTAAAGAATAACCCTCACATACATGTGCAAATGGACAAATGTTAATAGTACTATACTAATGTACAATAAATAAAAATGAAAACTAATAAAACAGAAGATGACTAATTAAGATTGAAAAAAAAGGCAACAGAAACATTTTAAGACATCAAAACAATAAAATAAATAATTAGATCCTATTTAAATTTTGGCCAAAAAACAATCTTATCAAACGCCACGCTGAAGACGCACTTTTAAGTTCAACTTCTCGCAGATCCTCAGACAGACTGTTCCAGCAGCTCGAGGCATAAAACTGAAAGTTGTCTCACCAAATGTTTTTGTCCTACGCTTTGGAATGACTAAAATACTTGTGCCAGGGAACATGATGGACCTCTGGGGAAATGGTTTAAAAACAAGTCAGAAACTTTCAAATCAATACAGAAACTCGGGCGAACTCGGTGCAGACAGTATTATATTTGACCTGTGAGGAAAACAGATCATCTAATATAGAAGAAGATTAGATGTTTATCACTGAGCCGACTGCCAGGATCATACACAGAACAATATCTGGCATATAGTTGTGTGTAAGTCCACTGGAGAGACAAGAGCTGCTGCCTAAACCTGGAACAACAGCAAAAAAAAACAATGTGAGCATTACTCATTGTCTAGATGAGATGCTTTTAAAGCCAAAATGCAGCAACAAATAAGGAACTCATCCAAAGCAGAAATGCCCCAGACGTTGTATTTCCTGCCTCCTCAGGGACGTTATAGCAATTGTTTTCTCCAACTGCGTCCCCCATGCACTCAAACGCATCCACAAAAATGGACACCGGACCAGACATTGAAATTACATGGCACACAGTCCAAAACAAATCCCTGACACCAGGAATAACACTAGACTAAGAAACACGAAGGACACCAAGGTCACTCTGCAGCACCACCGAACCTCTTGCTACATGACAGATGAAGCTGGTCGGGGGCCCTGCGAGATATTTATATGCGAAGTGATATGTGTGCACAAATGTTTGGTTATCTAGACAGTATTTAAGATGCAATATGGTTTAGGTCGCAGTTGCAAACTCCAAATACCGTTTTTTTTATCAAAAAACCACAGCTGAAGCCACACTTGAACCGTATCATACAAACAGAAGGCTGCATCCAAACCCACATGCATAACGCTGTGCATCCATCACATGGGGGCTGCCTATATTTAGCTCTATATATGCTGAAATACATCAAGCGAGGCTGAATATTGGGCTACTGGTTGGTGTTGGTAAGCCGTAGCCGTGCACTGGATCTGTTGAAGGCCCGGGGCCGAGATGGATCCGTAAATAGCGACTGACTGCGGTTTTAGTGGGACTCTGCAACACTCTAATTAAGCTCTGTCGCATAATGAGGCTCACTGCTGTTCCGTGTCACTCGATTAGTAGCTTGTGGTCGGCTCAGGCTATAGTTTGGGGTTTGTGGGGGTGGGAGATCACATCTGGGGCAAGGAGTATAGTAGCATAACAGCAATGGGAGAACTGGCAACTTCCATGTTAAAGAGGCAGCATTGCAATGGGTCTCCCTGATTAAAATCTAATTACATTTCAAGGGTATTTTATAGAGATCTTGTAACACCGACCAGTTTGGACTTTCAGGGTTTGTTGTATTATTTATACTTTGGTGATGAAGGATGAGGATTGGAAGGAATTTGAAGGGGATGTACAGAAATCCCAAACAAGACCAGTAGAAAAATGATTGGTTTGACCTCAGGAAATGATTGACAGGGAAATGAGGGCATTTTGTTGGAGGAAATATAAGAAAAATATTGTTTACTTTATCCAAATGCCAGAAAAAGAAAATATTTTAAGATGTCAATATAGCAATTTAATATGACATTTAACTACAGGTCATACAAGTTATTAAAAAAGTTATAGGGAAAATATTTTAGATTCCATGTAGTGCATCATAGAGACAGGGAATCCCCTGCAGCATGAAGGCAATATTTCTCCCATGTTGCCCTGACTGTCAGGTGAAGGTTTACATACATATAGGTTTACATGCCTTACCATGTACTGCACATGAAGTCAAATGCCATGAATGTTTGTGGCTTTGTAAGCGGGTGAATGAGAGTTTGGAATCAGTGCCAGGGGCTGCGTGGGTGTTTGTGGGAGCTTTCACGACAAGTGGAAGCGGAAACGTTGACATTTGATTCCCCAGCCAATCAGAGCGTTATCTCATTGTGTGGGTCTGGCCTGACTCAAGAGGTGGACTACAGTATATATTGACCTCAACACAGGGCAAAGAATCAGAACAAGCCATCGAAGGGAAAGCAAAGAACAGCAAGCAACAAAGAAACCAACTTGTCTACGGCGAGACTCTAACTACAAGGCATCATGAAGACTCTCGCTCTCCTCTCCATCTGTGCTCTGCTGTCAGTGTGCTGGTCCATGGGAGGTAAGGATAAACTCATGCCATTTTTGCTACGAATCCCAATATTGCTGTCTATGTTATTCAATGCAATGTAAGGATCTACAGTATGTTTAACAAATGTGACTTTCTGTGTCTCTCAGCTGTGGAACCAGAGGTTGTTGTGGATCCTGCTGCCGACACAGCTGCTGAAGCTGCACCTGCCGACCCCGCAGCTGCTGCCTCCGACTCCTCATCTGCTTCGGACTCCTCTTCATCCTCCGAGTCTGATTCATCTGCATCCGACTCTTCCTCGGACTCTTCAGCATCTGATTCCAACTCAAGCTCAGACTCTTCATCTTCTTCCTCCTCTTCATCCTCCTCTTCCTCCTCAGAGTCCTCTGAGTCCTCTGAATCTTCTGAATCCTCTTCCTCCGAGTCCTCTTCTTCTGAGTCCTCTGCCTCCGACTCCTCCGACTCCTCCGACTCTTCTGACTCTTCCTCTTCATCATCCTCATCTTCATCAGAGTCAGCCAGTGCTGAGGGTAAGTAGCTGTTTGCTCCAGAGGGAATATTTGCATGGTTTAGAGTTAAAGTTTTCATATGAGTGGAAGAAAACTGAAGGAAAGTCTGAGTTTATGATGTTTTTCCCCTCAGCTGCTCCAGTAGTCGTGAAGAGGGACCTGGCTGCTGTTATCCTGAGGAGAAGAAGAGCTGCCCCAGCAGGCGACCTCTCCCCTCTGCAGCTGGAAAGGTAGTTATGTGCTCCAATTGTATAACATTGATTCTCTAAGTTAAAATACAGTTTCATATTCTGCAAACTATTGTTTGGCTTTACCTTTTCCTTTGCATAAATTCCTTACTGCAAAGGTTTGACCTAATGTCAAATCACAATTTAAAGTTATACTCTGGTGCAAAAAGCACAATTCAGAAGCAAATTGCAGAATCTAAGTAAAAGTGATGTTACACACCATCTAATCCCGTTTCTTTCTCCTTCTGTGCAGCCTGAGAGAGGTGTGTGAGCTGAATGTTGCCTGCGATGAGATGGCTGAGACTGCAGGCATCGTCGCTGCATACGTCGCCTACTATGGACCCGTCCCTTTCTAAGTTAAAGACTCCTCTTTCGTGCACATGTGAACTGTTTTTTCTGTCATTTTGGTATAGAACAGTGCAACAACTCCCCTAAATCCAGACAAGGAGCAGAAAAACAAAACAAAAAAAGATGGGTTTGGCCCATGGTATGAAACCAGATGGAGATTTTTTTTTTTTCTTCTTTTAGGCACAAATCATTGCACAAGTGACCAGCTTCAGTGGTCTTATATCAAAAGGCCTCTTCCATGCTTTCAGAGAGAGGCACATGGAAACGCTAGCCTGTGAAGTATGTAGTAGCCCACATAACGTTAAATTATTCTTTGCGTCTCTACGGTAAAATGCAATGAATGGTGCTACGAGTGCAAAAGTAATGTATGTTAATGTATTGATGTTTTTATGTCATGCTTTAGTCTTACTTTAACTGGTAGTTCTAGTGAGTAGTGGATGTACTAATGAGTTTTTAGAAGTACTGTAGTTTTAGTAGTAATGTAGTGATAGTGGCAGTGTACAGTATGTGTAAAATGCACATCAGTGATCTGTAATGACTGTAACCACAAATCGCCTCTGGGTTTGAGAATAATAAATTATTTTGTTTTGTCAAATTGTTGTATTGTGTTTGTCACCTAAATGTATTTTCAGTTTTAGCTAAGGGAATATTATTCCTTTAAACCTAAACGTTTCATGTGCAGAAACAGGTTTTTGGTCTCAGTGGGGGCAATGGGAACAAGATCCTTTGAACAAAATTAATATTAGTGTCACCTTGTAAAATTTATTTGGCAAACTTGTAAGCAAACAGCCACTAATTTACGCATTAAGTAGTTCTATTCAAGTTGAACGTTTCAAAGTTTAACAATGTGAAATCTTAGCTTGAAACATTGCACAACACATGATGCAAAACTAAATGTCAACATGGCAAACAGTGAATTGTCTGGAACTAAGCGCAACCACCAGGGCTGAAAAATGAGGCCAAGGGGGATAGTTCCAGGAACAGTCGCAGTTCCTTGAATAGCCACTATAGGCTGGCCCCAAAAGCAAGTCAGTTCCCATAGACCTCCATGTTAAAAATGCTCAACTTTACAGCAGAAATAAACATGTTTACAGCCTGGTTCAAAAAATGGTTGTGGTTTCTGTTGCTAATTCCCTCAACTGCATTCGGGGTGAATGTTTATATAACTTGCAGTTTAAATTTGATTAATGCTTAAAGTTATGCATAATCAAAAGTGTGGCCCCTTTGAGTGATAGGCGGGTAGCGTCACAGGAGAGTCCATGGCCCAGACACATTTGTATGGCCCACCTTAGCTCCACTTACATCCTTCCTCTTTGTTCATTTTGGATTAGTTGAGTAAAGTTAGCAGGAGTCAGGCTCTGCCAACATGGTGACAGTTGGAGCCACCACACCGAGCTTTAAAACTGCCATTTGGGTGACGTCACAGAGATTTCATCCATCTTTCTATGCAGTCTATGTCTGGAACACAGCACGCACATTGGGGTCAGAGGTAATCGTCAGGTTGTCTGAAAGTTAATTATGGAGCTCTGTCTGGAATCCTGGAAGCTTCTTTAAAATGCTTGCCACTGTTCTGAAGGTATTTCCAGAGTCCCCATAGTCTTGTTACGCCTAATGATGAAATTAATTTATTTTTATCCCAAGATAGAACTTTGATTTATACATCCACCTTGCTGGCGGGCTGCCATCTTTGTATGGTGAATCAGAAACAGAAATGCGACTTGGGAAATGAGTTCAAATCTTGCAGTCTGTTTTTCTTTCTTTTTTTTATCTGAAATTGTAAGAAGAGTCTTTGGGGATTCTGAAAATACCTTCAGAACAGAGGATTTAAACAACCCTCTGGGTTTTTTTCAGACATCACTAACATAGCATCACTAATGTATGCTAATGAATACATTACAGGCATTTTTCTGTCTGCTAGTGTGCTGGTGTTTTGAGGGTTTTAGAGCATTTTTGCTGAAAACAGCTGCTTGTTGCTGCTGGAAATGACTATGAGGGTGGTGAGAGAGAACCAAAACAGTGAGGTTGCAGACATTAAACCTCAGACCGAGGGAAGCTGCAGAACTGGGGTATAATTTCCTGTGGGTTCATCATTAACCTTCCAAATGCTAGTAGTCATGAACATATACAGTGTCTAAAAAAAGCATTCACACGCCTAAGTTTTCCCCTTTTATTGCTTTTCAACACAGAATCATGGTCGATTTGGTTTAGGTTCTTTATTTGACAAGAATTCACAAAAAGTAACTCTGTTTTCTTTTTGTCAAAGTAAAAACAGATTTCTACAAAGTAGAAGGTTGGATTAAAAAATGGAGTGACCGTGCAGAGAAGAGACTAGTGAGTCAGTTGCCTGTTCTTCACCAGTCAAAGCTTTATGGGAGAGTGGCAGAGAGAAAGCTACTGTTGCAAAAATCTCATAATACATCTTGACTAGAGTTCACCAGAAGGCATTTGGGAGACTCTGAAGTTAACTGAAAGAAAGTTATTTGGTCTGACAAAACCAGAATTTAGCTTTTTGCCCATCAGACCAAACACTGCACATCATTTCAAGCACATCATCCCCACTGTGAAGCATGGTGGTGGCAGCATCATTATGTGAGGATGTGGCTCAGGTGGTAGAGTGTTTGTTGTCCACTGATCGCAAGGTTAGTGGTTCAATCCTTGGCCCCTCCACATGCTGAAGTGTCCTTGGGCAAGACACTGAACCCCAAGTTGCTCCCAATGGTAGGCAGGCACTTTGCATGGAAGCTCTGTCGCCATTGGTGTGTGAATGTGTGTGTGAATGGGTGAATGCGAAACACGTTGTGAAGTGCTTTGAGTACAAAGGCGCTATATAAGTGCAGATCATTTACCATTTAACATTTATGTTTCTCAACAGCAGGTCCTGGAGGGCTTGTAAAGGTAGAGGATAAAATGAATGCTGCAAAGTATAGGGAAATCCTTGGAGACAAACTAATACAGTCTGCAAGAGAACTGAAGAGAATTATTGTCTGACTAACTGTGTCCTATCCACATAGGCTCAATGCTGTAGTAGTGGCCAAAGTTGCATCTACTAAATACCGACTTGGAGGAGGTGAATACTCTGCAATCACTTATTTCACGTTTTATCTTTTTGAATAATTGACATTGCTTTGTAGAAATCTGTTTTCATTTTCACATGAAATACAATTTTTCCTATAATCTTGTAAAAAATAATAAATTAGGTTGACCATGACTCAATGTTGAAAAGCAATAAAAGGGGGAAACGTCCAAAGGAAGTGAATGCTTTTGAAAGACACTGTATTATGTCTAATTATAGAAACAATAATTCTAGCTCACACATTCTGTTGTGAATCAGTGCTGAATTTCACAATCATACATAAACATGTCCAATAAAAATGGCCTCCTCATCAGCAGTCTCCATCTCTACTTCAGCATTCAGTTGTCCTCATATGTCTTATGCTGTTCCCATAATTACCATTAGATGGCGGTGTTATTTAATTAAACACATTCTAGTCCACACATCTTAATTCTGTATTTCACTGGAACAGATGACAACAGGTCTACAGTCTAAACAGGAGAGCCTTCTTGGTATTTGGTAAAGACTGCAAGCTGAATATGGCCTGGAAAGTCAATGCATACTGGTGGGCCAGTCATTACAAACACACACATAGCAGCCAAACATTATTCAAACCCAGAGAACTTAATTTTAAACCCCACTGAGGAAGTTTCATAAGAGGCCAAATGTCTGATGCTGAATGTTTAGGAAACTATGTTCAAGACATTTACAGTACTATCATTTGATTGACAACTAAAATGCAGTAGTTTAGTTTGAAATCCAAGCAAACATGTAATAATGTCGCAGTGTAAGTCCATAAAACATAAATTGATAAGCGCGGCCAGTAACCACTAGGATCAAGGCAAAGGAGCTAAAATTATTTTGGGGAAAAAACTATGTAAACTGAAGAACATGAGTTGTGATTTGATTATGCTCCTCCTGGTTCTGCGCTTTGCCTGAAGTAATTAGAAGACATCGAGTTCTCTTCAAAATACAAGTCTTGATTCAAGCACACGACATACAGTGTATTTATTCGTGCATTTGCCCTCTGCAACTAAGGTTGAAGACACCACACCCTGGAAAATTTAACTATAGAGAAAATTACATTTAGTTTGTGCAAAAAGATGAAGATAAAAAAACTTGCTTGATAGAGGTGAATGTGTACTTGACCTCTAAAGCAAATTCAAGAGAAACATTCCCCCTTTAGCTGAAAGTAAAAAAACTTTGCTGTGTCAAACTCATACACATCATACTGCACAGTCGAGCTCAAACATCTAAGTAAAGTAGCAACAGCACAACACATTTTTTGTGTTGTGGAGGGGGACTTTGATTCTCTTCATGTCTTAAGCTGGGTGTAGGAAATCTGAAAACATTACACCTCAAAACAGTCACAGTGAGAGCCGATAAGACTAAGAGTGTGTCAGCCTCATCAGCAGGCATGTTACTGCACTCTGGTGACATTGATGCTGTCATAGCAACGACACACCCTGTCACATGCTGAGCAGCCATGTAGGCCTGGATGGGGGCAATGTGCTTCTGTTTAATCACTTACCAGACAGATCAGCCCCTCTCAGCTGACCCTGTATAGACTGAGAGACTTCTGAAGCTTGTTACAGTAGCTCTTCTGGAGTTCAAACTTAGCCTTAGTCATAAAATTACTAAGTAGAGATTTCTGCATCACTGAAGAGAGAATAGACAGAACGCAGACTGTTTCTTACATAGAGATGCAAGTACAATTACTGACTGCCTGGTGTAGATGGTAAATTAACCCTTTCAATCTCACTTGGCTTTACAGGTCAAATGGTGTAAACCATTTTAACATATTAATACTAATATCAACAGTAGTGGCAGCATTTGCAGCAATAGTTCCTTGTAAGGTTGCACACACAGTAAAACTATAGTTTATTTCTGACTTACTACACACTTTTTACTCCAACCAACATAATTATTCAGAGCTTTTAGGGCTGTTTTCATCAAAGATGGGTTGAATTTTATGAGGTTAACTGACTAACTTCATGTTAGCTTTCTAATACGCAACCTGTTTAAAGTGAAGAGTAGGTTAATGTGGTTTGTGGCCAACACTCGTGACCTGACAATTTTTAAAATGCTGTTTAAATATTATGCAAAGTGGGAATATTTTAAATTGCATTTCACAAAAATAATATAGCATATTTATAATATAGCAAATAATAATAATAATTTAAAAATCTGTAACCTACATGTATTCAAATCTAAATAGAACAAAGTAATAATTACATTTACAATGG
>OMNN01052229.1:16537-28150 GCA_900302755.1 Chromis chromis
TGGGAACAATAGTTCATATTTAGTTTCCTCCACTAAAACTGCAATTGGGTTTGTGATGTTACAGTGACCTTCAGTTTACATACTTTAATTGGAGGGTAAAGATGTTCCCTAGCAACCACCTACAACAACTCTTAAATTTTGATGCAGCGCAACAGATAAATCGTTACTTTGAAACGAGCTCAGGTACTAAAGCACGTTAACTACAAACATATTAATACATTTGCGAGTAGCTCAAGTATAAAGACTGAGATCCTTGCTATATACAGTATCTGTGTGCATTTCCCTGTAGTGTCGAGGGCTAGTTGACCGTGTGGAAACTGTGTCGTGGTCGTTGTGTCGTGCAGTTTTGCACAGTTGTGCAGCCTCTATATTGACATATTGATAATCCATCTCATGTTCTTTGCACATGGAGCGCTGACATGTGACAGTGTAGCGGTCAGCACAACAGTGGATGTTTCCTGGACTCTGGCTCTGACCCTCCAGACTTAAAAAGCAAAAACAAAACTTACAAATGCAACAGAACAGTCCTAAACTAGGGCCAGAAGACAACCTGACCCTCTGAGAGAGAGCTGTTACAAAAATGTGAATCATTATGGATAATAATGGTGATGCTGATAAAGTTTATGATATTTTAAAACATAGATCATGTTGGTGTCTCTGAACACTTTGGACTTTCCTTTACATATGTTCACTCCCACCTTGTTTTACTCAGAAAAACTTAAGATAACACTGATAGTAGGGCAATAAATACAGGGTCGGCATACATATAGAATGAGGGAAGCATCTGAAATGATGAGTCTAGTGGTTTCTGACAGGGAACTTCCCAAATGACTCATTCAATTAGGTGTAATTTTTTATTTTTTCATTTTCACACAGCAGACACAATATACAACACAATATACATTTAACACTAATTGTCAACATACAGTCAGATGCTCATTCATCTAATTTCGGACCACATATTCCTTGAATACAATTATCTTTTCAATTACAAAATAATTTTACACCTTAAAACGATGTGTTAAGGATGTCAATGTGTCTCTTATACACAGTAAAAAAAATCTTTGTAAAAATACAAAAGAGAAAACCTGATAGAAATGTGGAAACCTGACAAGTCTGTCTGCTTAACCAAACCTGCACCCTGCCTGGTGAGGTTTGCTTAGGTCTTATTATGGCTGTATACTGGAGAATAAAGGCCATGGCAACTGTAGTAGTTGTCACAATTTAACCCATAGAGGATAATACAAGTTAACAGCGTGTGCTGGCCAAGTACAGCCACAGAGCTTTACATTGAACATTACAAATAACAGATATTGCCGTTGTTGCATTTTAACTTGACATGTACTGTACACCTAGTTTTTATCTGTTATATATATTCTATCTGTAGATAAAACCCAATAACCATGTTTAAGGAGATCATTTGCAATGGTATTTTATTTTTTAGGCTGTCGATAGGACAATTTGGTCATCTTATCAGAAATAAAATCAGAAACTCAGATATAGAAGGATAGGCCTGATGATAGTCTATATTTTAACAAATCCCATTTAAAGACCAAATCCAATATTGACTGATTCTACTAAAACATAACATCTGTGTAGCCAAGCCCTGATTATTCCTCTGTGTCATAAAACCCCATTGTTATCCAAGTAGACTACGAGTTTACAGCCATGGTAGCTGTGAGATTGCACATTATCAGCACATGGTGCCATGAGCTAAATTATGCTAATGTCAACCTACTATTACACTCACAAAGACAATGCTAACAAGCTTTTGTTAAGCAGTTATAATAATAACATAATGATCACAGTGAGGACATTGCTTATAGCATAAATATTAATCTTACTTTTCTTATTAGTGTTGAGCACAAACACACTGTCCTGTTGCTGAAAATAGGCGACTCACTAGAATATCAAATGTGTATTAATCCGCAGATGAAAATAGTTACCAATAATTGTTCTGTCTTCTTCTATTTGAGTGATGACGGCTAAAAACTAGAGTGCCCAGCGGTTTGGGGGGAAAAAAGTTAGCCTATGAAAAATATCTTAAAGTTAATATTTGTGGGCGCCCCGATAGCCTAATGGTTATGTTGCGTGACCCAAGTGCAGAGGTGTAGCGGCTGTCCTGGGTTCAATTTCGACCTTGGATGTTTACTGCATGTCCTTCCCCACTCTATCCTGTTTCCGACTCTATTAACTGTCCTATCCAATAAAAGGCATAAAAGGCCAAAAAAAAAAAATCTTTAAAAGTTAGTATTTGTTTTTTCATCTCAAAGTCCCTCTGGAGCAAAACTCGCCACTCAACAGCAATCTTGCCTCAAGGCAACTAGTTTGGGATAATAAGACTACATTCCGATCTAAACGAATGGCGAGAGAGCCATAACTGTAGTTTCAGTGGCCACCATGACAAAAAAGCTGCATACATAGAATTACAGGCCAAAGTTTGGTGACCTTGCATCAAAGCTTTTTTTTTTGCAGTTATACTATGTTACTACTCATGCGCACGACACCATGCTAGCAGTGCAGAAACATGATTGGCTGGATGTTTTCAGGTTCAGCTGTTATAAAGCAGATGATTGGCTTTTTGAGGAGAAGGGTGGGATACGTGTCGGACACCATCTTTGCTGTTACAGTATTCTGTCAAACAGACCTAAAGCTGACAGCAACAAACAGGGTAAATCAGAAAGTACTGAAAGACAGATTAATATGCTGTTGGTTTTAGTATTTTTATCGGATTTATATACAAAAACCTTTAGATTACCATTCTAATCCTTTGAAGGTCACTTCACTTGTATTTTATGCATTTGTCATTTTCTCCATCTGACTGAAACCTAGACACAGCCATATGTCATGTTACACTAAAAAAGATTTTACAAATAATAGTATAAATAATTTGGAACTCGCAGTTGCCTTAATGTATTTGGTTCTCGTGACCAGTACGTTTCTTTGCATCGTCCACACAACATCACAGAAATACAATAAATATAAAACCTAAAGCCTGGTCATTTTCAGAATCTTCAGCTCTATCTTTATCTCATCTTCCACTTCCTTCTCTGCACTCATCGCTGGGTTGTCGTACACCGCTGTGTGTGCTTTCTTGTTCTTTTCCACAGATTCTTGTACTCCATGTTCTTGGTTGTCAGACGCAAGTTGGCAGCATTTGCAGCAGCAGCAGCATTTGGCAGTAATCACACCAACCACTTTGTCCCAGGGAGCCAGGGAGTGGGCCCAGAGAGGGAGGAAGTCCCAGGATCGCAGTGCTGCAGGCAGGAAACTAGGTCTCCGTTTCTGCAGCATGTTGATGACCATGATGATGATCAGCAGGACGACTAGAGGTGCACCCACACCCACCATTACCTGCCAACCAGCCAACGACAGGCTGAATACGAAGAGCGGTATAACGAAGAAGCAGCAGATGATGTAGACAGCAGCAAACCAGCGGTATTTGGCGGTGATACTGCCCAGACCTTTAGCCAGCCGGATGGGGATGCGGGTGAATGGGATTGGATACCACAGCAGGATGCCAGTGATGTTGAACAAGAAGTGCACAAGGGCAATCTGGAACGATCATTAACAAACTTTATTGATTATGTCTATGTTTTTCTGCCAATAAAATAAAACGATACATATTCTTATATATATAAATAAAGCACAATTTAAGTGTGTGTAAGTGATTTTCTACACTTTCAGAGAAGCCATTTTAATTTTATTAGTTTAACAAAAGCTTTTTGTATTTTACTTGTAATTAGTAATTGTTTTCTGTTCATTTTCCTGAAAAGAACTGTGTTATTTGGTACTAAATACTTACCGGTGCAACAAACACAGCATTTAGTTGGTACACCCCCATCAATTCATTATAATTTTCAGCTGAACATGCAAAATAATGTACATCTCGTCCAAGAGTAAAAACGTTTCCATTAAAGATTAATATTTACTAGGGTTTACCCTTTCTCTAAGGTAAATTGCAATTTTCCCTTTATTTATATACTAAGTTAAATAGCTGTTTTTAAGAAATGTTCTAGAAAAAAATAAAGAAAAAAATAATTCACCCAATGGTCTGCCAATATAAAGTAGCAACAACAACAAAAAACCTTCTGAGATGTAATGATTAATTAGATCCATTATCGGCTATGATGCAATTTAAATGCTACCAATTTAAAATTGGTCTTTTGAGTTTTGGTAGTCCAAAATATGGCAGCAAATATAATAGATATGTTATTTAAAACAGCTTGATTTCCTCTAAAGAATAAGGTTAAAAAAAAATGTAATTATAGGTCACATATCTCTGACAAGTCATAAGAAATACATATAGAATCTGTCAAATCTTTCAGCATTTTACAAATGTTTTAGTGTGAATGACTGACCTGTAAAGCATTTCCCAATGTGTCTCCAGGACTAGCCATGGCTGCCAGAATGGCTGTGGTGGTGGTGCCGATATTTGAACCCAGAGACAATGGGTATGCTCTCTCTATGCTGATGACACCGATGCCTACACACACAAAAGAGACGCTGGTTTAAACACATATTTTCACACATACACCACCAAGGAATTAGAATTATTAGCTGAAAGTCTTGGTGATTATGAATAAACAAAATCACCCTGTTTCCTAGATCACTCTCCACTATGTTCAGCCTGTTTTCTTAGAGAGGTGGTGTGTTTTACTGCCTAAGATGTCACGTAGAGAACACAAATCATGCATTTATGGAATACCCTAGTGGGAAATTGTAATCCAAAAAACACATAGAGATAATAAATAGTGATGAGATGGTGATAAAAGAAATGAATGACTGGAATGATGGATGATTGCCCTCACCAACAAGTGGAGTAATTGCAGAAGTGAACACTGAACTGCTCTGCACAATGAAGGTCATCGCAGCTCCGACTAAAATGGCAATGTAACCCGTGACCCAGCCGAATGGAAATGGGAAATCTGCAAACACACACAGATGCACACATACAAACATTCATGCATTTCGAACCAGTGCTTTACATTCACTTGACTGAAATCACAGTGTGCAGTACTGCTCACCGGTGTTAAGGATCTTCTTGATGACCGCAGCCACCTGTCCCTTCAGCATGGAGTTGAGCAGCTTGACGATGAGGACCAGGCAGGAGCAGAGCACCAGCAGAGACAGAGCCAGCAGGATCAGACCCACTGCCAGGTCCGGCAGATTCACATTCACAAAGAGGTGGGTACCTGAGGACACACAGGAAAGCACATATGATTACAGGAAGTGAACATCATGCTAATATTCATCAGTGTGTCTGATGATGAAAAGATTGTTCGCACACGTATATGTACAGATCATCCTTTTTTCAATTCAGTAGGGTTAAAAAAAGTGTATGAATTCTGTGCATGGTGGTCTTACATTTCTGCACATTGTATGTCTCAGAAATATTCTTCAGTGTGAAGGTGTAGTTGCCATCGACCCAGCAGAGAGTCGGAGAGGTGCAGTTCTCCGGGCCAGGAACCGTGACATTCATTACGGTCTGAAACACAGAGGCAGTTTGACATTCGAGGTTTTAATATCTTAATATTTTCGGATTTTCGGTATGTAGTTACTAAGCTTTGGCCTTACCGTGTTAGTGAAGGTTTCGCACCATTTTTTGATGAGACTCTTATTTCTGGCTTCTGGGTCTCCGGTGGCAATCCCACTAATGACAGACTGATCCAGCTGAGTCATAGGGAAAGAGAAAAACTGTGTAGGAATGTGCAACCATGACAAAGATAACAACCCTACTTAATGGCATCTTATCTCACTGATAGTCCTAATGGCATAAAAACAGCACAATTAGGATGATAGCAAGCATACATAATCATATCACAGCAAATGCTTCAGACTTAATGTATAACCTCTCTACAAATTTACCATCTTCAGCTTCCGTGTAAATTCAGAATTGCTCTTTATAAAAAAACACTGACCACGTCCAGTAACCAATTTATTGCCATATTAACCAACCTGCTGAAGCAGCATTACTTCTTATTGTAATGTGTCATTCACATTTGACTGTCAATCAAATTTCAAATAAAAAATGCGGTTGATATCTTTCATCAGAATAAATAGTATATTGATCCTCAATAGTATTACTGAGCGAAATGTGAGCAGAGTATCTGTTATCATTTTTGATATTTTTCATCAGACTCAAACAACAAAAATAATTTGCACAAGTAACAACAACATCCTTGTTACATCTAACCTCTATGATGGATTCAGTGAGGGGGTCAGTGATCACATTCAACAGTTCTGGGGCCTCTCCGCTCTCAATTTTGAAGGAGTCGATGATGAGCTTGGTGACCACGTACAGATAACCGCTGGCGACCTCCAGAGGCAGCAGCACCAGCACAGAGAGCCAGTTAAAGAAATCGTGGACTGTGGCTCCTGCAAAAGCCCTGGGTGCAAGGGGCAAGATAAATGCAACATAAAACAACCTTTGATCTTTCTAATGAAATTGCTATTGCTAGGAAATTGCTAGGAAAACATTTCAAGGAAGTTAGTAGCTGCGCCTAACTACTTATAAAGTAATAATCTTTATCTAAATATGACAATTTTGTATTTTTTGTAAGAGAATTAGAAATTAAATATGAATTAGTTGTTATCAGATAAAGGAGAAGTAAATATTAAATAGTTAAGTGGTTGTAATTTTTCCTGCATCTTAGAGATAATTACACCCTTATAAGACTATGACCCAAAGCTCATAAAGGTCAGTTTTCTTAGATCATTAAAAGATGACATTTTAAAAATGTGAGGATAATAGTTACTGTGGTACTTAAGTGACAGACTCAAATGTCAAACTTATGTGGTGTCTGGCTCACATAAATTTGGAATTTGTACAAATGTTTCATGGCATAATATATATTTTTGTTAATTAAATAATTTATTTGTCTAATTTTTATCATGGATCAATGTACATGGCTGCTACAGAAACAAAACATAATTCATCCCAGTGCTTCTGCAGATGCTGTTGCAGAGAGTCAGTGAGGTTTGCCCAGTTCATTTCTGCACATTCTGTAATGCAGAACTGAGATACTGGATTGTTCTGTTCAGCAGAGGAAGAGAATTTCAACCATTAAACACAAAATTATTACCTGCGAAAGGTGCTACGGTCGCCAGCCTGCGTCATGGCAACTAATGTGTTGGTGACAGAGGTGCCAATGTTGGTGCCCATGATGATAGGAACAGCCACCTGGACTGTCAGCACTGTCAAAGCACACAGGTCTCCTTCAACATTTCTACCTCACCTCCAACATTTATTTATTTATTCTGTACATGTCTGTATCTCTGTGTGTATTTGTGTTTGGGCTCCTACTCACGTCCAGAGGAGACCATGCTGACAACTATTGAGGAGGACGTGGAGGAGCTTTGGACCAACAGAGTGACCAGAACACCAATGACCAGACCAGCCAGGGGGTTAGACAGAACTCTGTTGTCCTGAAAGATGTCGCCTGCTGTTTTACCTGGAGGTGGTGAACATCAGAGCATGTGAATTCTCAAAAATTACTTATTTACATTACGTATTAAGCTCAGGAGAGTATTAACTATGGTTTATCACTGCATTATTTGTAAAGTAAAATTAACTCAAGCTGCTTCACTTTCAGGATCACACTGTCATGGCTTAATGAGACTCTATCCTCAAATTACCTACTGTGACAAAAGACATATAACATACAGTTGTATGTCTCAACATTACGTCATGGGTTCAGTCAGCATGTTTACCTCCAACGAGCTGGAAAGCTGAGCTGAGGATGTCGAGGGAGCAGATGAACATGTAAAGGAAACCCAGCAGCAGGATTACCTTCGCCACCGACACAAACACTCTCAGCACTTTCCCTTTCGTATCCAGAGCTGAAGCAGACAGAAACAGGTTAAGAAAAAAACATAGGATCAAATACAGTTTGGTAACATCATACACAAGTGGGAGGTAAAGAGGACGATAACAAACAACTGGATGTTAATTAGGTTTTTGTCGTTATGTCGTATGCATTTTAGACAACAAATCAACCAGAGAAACCTTTATAATAATAATAAATAATAATTCAATCTTTATTTATCCCCTTAGAGAAATTCAACCTCTGCATTTAACCCATCCTACTATACATATTGGTAGCAGGAGCAGCGGGCTGCTGCAGTGCAGCGCCCGGGGAGCAGTCAGGGGTTAAGGGCCTTGCTCAAGGGCCTAACAGTGGTCGGGGTTCAATCCTCCGGCCTTCTGATCAGTAGTCATGGGCTTAACCTGTTGCGCCACCACTGCCCCAAATATTATTTGTAAATCATGTTTTTTAAAACATTATTTTTCATATATAAGTAATGAGAGTAGAGTGAGCTCTGTTACATTAGCTTGAAATGTGTTCACTCAACAGAGACTGTGCCTCGTTTATCTCAACTTTGACAGACTTGGCTGTTTGTCTGACTATACTACCTGGATCGTAGCAATTGCTATTTATGACGTCCATGCTTTCTAAATAATCTCATCAGCAATTTATTTGATTTATTGCTCAATAAAAGAGGCAATGGAATCTTGGAAGATTAGGACTTCCCTGATGCTGATCAACAGAAAAAAAAAAGACCCATTTAAGTAAAAACATGTCTCTACTGAGTGATATAAAACATACTAAATAAGGGGATACCTTAGTATTGACCCATTTTAATAGGACACACCTAAAAGTAGAGTAGATCACCTATGTGTAGCTGAAGGGTTTTTATTGATTTAAACACATGAAACAGGAAAATTGTGTCCACAAAAGACACATTAAACCATTCTTTTCGTTCAGCATTTTCAGCATGTATCCATTTATATTGTCATACTACATGTCATGATACAGAGTATGTGATGTACAGCTAAGTGATACTCTATTTGACTGCCTCAAATCCATAGACATGTAAATGTAAAAGTGAACACTGACCGTATGCACATTTAATCAGAACACACACAAACTTAAGGCAGTACTTGTCCGTTTCTAAATGGTACTCAGGTAGATTATAAGTCTTCACCTGACCACGGGACCCCGGTGTCCTTCAGTTCTGGCATGTCCCAGGGGTCCATGTCCCCCGGCTCATCCTCTATCAAAGCCACAGTGGAATGAGCAGGGCTGGCTTTGACTTCTACAACAGACAAGAGGTTTGAATACATTTACTATCCTTATTACAGCTGCAACTTTTAGCTATTTTAAATTCACCAGTATCCCTTTTGCTGCATGCAGTATAAAAACAAATACCTTTGCTTTGATTTCTATGTTTCTCATCTTGGTTCTCCTTGCTTTTGCTTTGAGGGTCCATTTTCTGTAAAAGAAGAAATAAAAAACAACATATATAAGGCTTTAATTTCCAAAGTGCTATATATTTGTTGTGTACATTATATACATATTGTAAAGGTGATAAATAATTTCAACAGTGGAATGGTGAATTTCTCATTTTCAAACAATATCTGTGAAAATAATTTTATGCCAACAGAAAGGTTTACCACATACATTACAATTGTGTTTGGAATCATATGTCATTAACTGTTAAAAACAACCTCAGCTTGTTGTATTGAATCCCTTGTTATTGGCCAATTCTGAGTTACAATTCCAGATTGACTACCAAGCATAAAGTTAATAAAAATCACATATACACACATGCAAGCACACACTCTTTCCCTCACATGCCAGGGAATTGATCTTAGTGTCACGTGCTTTAGTTGCAGTAAAATTCCATTTACACAACAGTATGACACAGTAGGTACAATTAATTCAATATTAACAACACTTGCACTCACTGGGATAGGCTTCATCAGTTTGCTATTTGGATGTTATTCATTAACTATTGGTTAAATCTTCTTATCTCATCGGTGTGAAATTTATTAAAGCCCTATTTTCTATAGTTACTTGCCTACAGCAGAATCACAACTCAGTTTTAAGTGAACATTTATGTTTCGTTTGCTGAGCTTCAGTCATTTGCATGCAAATTTTCAATGTGATCAGTCAAAGAAAGATTAATAATAATAAAATGTTTCACTTGAGTTGCGCTCTGCGGCCTGTTTCCAAACTCATCTATTTAATTTGCAAACACACACCATAACTTTAAATTGTACATAAAAAACATTAAAACATTTTCTATAATTTAAAAATACTAAAATGATACCCAGTTTTCAGATGACTGCTATATCAAAGCATTCAAACTGAGACAAAGCAGCTTGTTCTCACCTGTGGCGGGCGCAGTGAGTCCATGCTTCATGTGTGCTCAGTTCACCTGGGCTTCAGGTTTTAGAAGTGCTGCCTCAGACAGAGGTGTGGGTGGGGGGTCAGTTGAGGTCAGAAGAGAGGGTGATTTGCAGCTTTCACATCACCAGGAACACTTCTGTCACATAGATAAGGTGAGCACACCTTGATTAGTCTTACCTGACACTGCTTTAATCTGCAGTTGTGTTGCAATCCAACTCACATTGCACCTGATAAGTTGGAGATGCCTCCCTCCACCTGGACATCTACACCTGCCACTGTTAAACTTTATACCTCGCCTAAATACCCGGCAGGTTTTTGCGCCTGAGAAGTTGTGCAGTTTTGTTTGTCCAGTTTGAAAATATGCCGATCCATTTAAAGTATTAATTCCTTTAGCGGGGAAAAAACTGTATTTCTTGTATCCATTAAAAAAAAAAAACACTTAGTTACACTTATCATGTGCAGCCCTCAGAGTGATGGTAGCTCCAGCTGCTGGACCCAGAGGTTAATAATGGCAGAGAGAGTGGCTTCGCTGGCAAAAGTTTATCTAGAGCACGTGGGGGTGGTGGGGTGCCGGATGTGCATAGTGTCATACAGCCCTAATTTGAGTTTGTGAATGCAGCTATGTTCTATTTTTGGAGCATTTTATAGCAATCTATTGGTTTTGTCTATACGGCTACCCCATTGGTCAATACTTCATAATGTCAATGACCTAAGTTTAGGCCTATAGAACTATTGATGATGGCTTAGAGAACCTGGGAGACAAAAATCAGTGTGGGTCTCACTGATGTACAGAATTTCCATGCAAGTTGTGACCTAACAATGTGATATAAGCACAGGAGGGGAATCCAACAAACCCTCTGACAGCCTCTTTGTCTCACACGGTTACAGTCAACATTACTGCACTAATGTACCAGGACAAGCATTAATGGGATTTTTCCATTCTTGGTTTCTATCCTCATACACACTCAGTTGCCACTTTATTATGTTACTAAGGTTAAAGCAGTCCAGTACAAAGGTCCTACATCCTGCCTTTATCAAATCAAATGCCTTTATTGCCATTGCATGTACACATAGAACAAAAGTTGATGTTCATTTACAGATGCAAATCACGCGCACACACATACATACACATTAAAAAAATAATAAATAAGGTCAATATGGAAAAGTGCTGCAAAAGGATGGAATAAAGTGCTTGTGCTTGAATTTTTAATGTTGTGTTCTGGAGAGGTGCCGATATAATTTTGTACTCATGTACCTGAACAAGCTAATTAAATGTACACACTGATCAGGCATAACATTATGACCACCTGCCTAATACTGTGTTGGTCCCCCTTATGGGGTCAAAAATGCTCTGAACCATTGGGCATGGACCAGAGGACCTCTCAGGGTGTCCTATGGGGTTTTGCACCAGGACGTT
>OMNN01052230.1:0-12476 GCA_900302755.1 Chromis chromis
CCTAATATTGTGTTGGTCCCCCTTATGTGGTCAAAAATGCTCTCAACCATTGGGCATGGACAAGAGGACCTCTCAGGGTGTCCTATGGGGTCTGGCACCAGGACGTTGGCAGTGGATCCTTTGGGTACTCTGGCTTGTGCAGTGGGGCCTCTGTCAATCAAACTTGTTCCACTAAAGCCTGTTGATGCTTGATCAGAATGGGGTCTAGGAAGTTTAGAGGTCAACATCTCGGGCAATTGTCATGTTCCTCAAGATGTTCCTGATTGTTTGATGTTTTTGCCATGTGGTGGGGTGCATTTTCCTGCAGGGGTAGGCCAGTGACATTTGGGATTTCCTTTTGCATGAGGGAGTGTGCTTGTTCTGGGACAATGTTTATTTGGGTGTCTAAGTCTCATCAACACGGATGTTAAAATCCAAGGTTTTCCATCAGAACACCACATAGTACCAATATGATCAATGTTATTCACTTCACCTGTCAGTGGTCATAATGTTGTGGCTGATCAGTGCATTTCACAAACCAGCAACCTAACATGAAGACGCCACCTGACTCCGCACCATCATCTGCTCTGCTACATGTGCTGCTACAGTGCTGAGATTGTTATAAATAATGGAGTTGTTTAGCTGCTCTGCTAAGCAAACTGTGATGACACCATTTCTAAATGACCCCAAGCAATAGGCCAATATCAGCTGTAGTATTATTGATTAGCTCTGGCTTATTTCTCAGGTGCTGTAATCTGGGACTAAATTTCAAAGTGAGTGTGAACCATTTAATCCCTAAATGACGTACCTCTTTCTGCCTCCACATAACTTCAGGAAAGTAACCGAGGAGATGCACATCAGAAGATTTGTTGAATTTAACAATATGAGCTGGCAGTTGCCAATCAAACAGTCTGTGGCTCTTTACAGCAACCACCGACAACAGTCTGTTTGCTGCAGGAGATTTACTGTTTAATTGGTGTCAAATCGCTACATAAGCCATCATCAAGTCCTGCAGGAAAACACGCCCACGCTCACACAGGCCAGCTCTGTGATGTTCACGCGTTTTCACTGTTGGCGAGTTGTGAGCAAGTGGGCTGGACTGCACTTCACAGATGTTTCTTTCATGCTGAGTCTTTGTGAGATCAGGAGTCCTGCAGGAAGCTTCGGAGGTGAAGCTCCTTCACACGAGGCTGCAGAAAGCTGCCCTGTTAGCGGAGCCTCATAAACCTGCCATGGGGGTGTTGGCCTGAGAGTTTAATTATGCTGGCATGTGTGTGTCTTTAACCAGCTGCTGCCCTCCACCTCTGTCTGAGCAACACAAGCCCGGCGCTCTGAAGTCACTCTCATGTTTTCATGCCTTTTTAATGGGCTCTTAAGAGACGCCGTCATCCCACTGGGCTTATCTGCATCACCAAATGCCCTGTTATTAATGGGTTAGAAGATATAAGGTGCATTTTGTGGAAAACAACCTCCCTGTTAGAATCTCAGAGGCCTGTATGTGGCTGATAAGTCCTTTTAGCCCATTGTGAGGAGGCAAAGGGGTTCTTTCACCATCACTTAATGAAGAAATTATAAATTGTGATGCTGATTAAGCTTGCATGGTTGATTACGGTGCAAATCAACACGCAAACTTCCTCAGTGGCTCCACAGACCCTGGTGTAACATGATTTCTGTGAGCTTCATGGGTCTTTCCATGTGCGTACATATAAGCAAGCACACAAGAATAATAGCACTGTAAAAAAAGACCATCTTTTCCACTACCCTGCTCTCCTGATGTGGACTGAGTGTTGCCTGAGAGCGGATGTTCCTGTCAGATGCAACGCGTAAAATGGTCCTTAAACAAGCAACACAGAGGGCTCTGTTCAGAGCATTGACCTTTTGAAATGGGTGGAGTTGCACTTGGAAAAATGTTTGGGCCCAAAACACTTCCCCAGTTATTATATGATGTTTGAATGCATTTGTAAAAAAAAGAAAAAAAGTGCCATTTCATGCTGCTGTAACCTGTGATGAGAGAGGGGCGTGTGTTTGTGTGAAATGCACCATGGCAAGACAAGCTTTCAGTTTCAAGTGTTTATTTCTGGTTGTGCGTTTTGAACTGTGAAAGGAGTTGTGTTATTTTCTAGGAAATAGGTGTGTATTTTTTCCCCTTTAGCTGAATATCAAGTACACAAGAAGAAACACTGACATTAAAGGCCCAATGTGTCATTTGTGGAGCATGACATTATGACCAGCTGCCTAATGTTGTGTTGGTCCCCCTTATGTGCTCAAAAATGCTCTGAACCATTGGGCATGGACAAGAGGACCTCTCAGGGTGTCGTATGGGGTCTGGCACCAGCACTTTGGCAGTGGATCCTTAGGGTACTCTGGCTTGTGTAGTGGTTTGGAGGTCAAATCAACATCTTGGGCCATTGTCATGTTCCTCAAGATGTTCCTGATTGTTTGATGTTTTTGCCATGTGGTGGGGTGCATTTTCCTGCGGGGGTAGGCCAGTGACATTTGCCATTTGCATGAGGGAGTGTGCTTGTTCTGGGACAGTGTTTATTTGGGTGTCTAAGTCTCATCAACACGGATGTTAAAATCCAAGGTTTTCCAGCAGAACACCACATAGTACCAACATGATCAATGTTATTCACTTTACCTGTCAGTGGTCATAATGTTGTGGCTGATCAGTGTATATTAGTAATTACTGGTGTAAACAAACTTTAAAGCTGCTATAATATGTATTTTTATGTTTTTAGATCAGATTATTAATGTGTATGTGAAAGAGGTGGTTCATGATGACGAATTATCGCCCAAATGTACACTTCCCCTCAGTTGTTTTAGCTCATTGTTTTAGTTTCACATGTCTTATTAGCATTGTTTCCAGATGCAGCTGTTTTCATCAGAAAATGCTCTGATAAAATGTATTTTACCTTTATCAACACAGTTAAAAGGAAATATTAGACTTTTTTTTTAGAGCTATTGACTGATTTATCAAGTATTCTACTGATTAATCAATGAATTTAAATGATTATGTTTTTCTCGAACCAAACAAATTAAGCTTTTAAGTGTATTTTATTTTTGCAAACTGTATGCCATGGCAGAAGTAAAATGATTTTTAGATAAGGAACATGCATGTCCCAACAAGCTCAACAAGTCACACACAGTCAGCATCAATCAAAGCAGAATAAGCCCAGATTCCAGCCTTAACATAACACTTATTTAATGGGAATTCAAAGACAGCAGGCTGACAGCTTCAGGGCTTTATGATTGTATTTGGCAGCGGCAAGGACAAAAGATATTTAAAAGCTCTCCTTGTTAATGAACAGACAACACTGTCGGGGATTTTGCCTTTTGTGGCAGAGTGCATCTTCCAGAAGCCCCCCCTGTTAGTTTTCTCTTCAGGTGATTGTGTATTGTGTCCTTGAAACTTTGCACAGTGTACAAACCACCTGTCAGACGCTGCTGCCACTGCCGTTTCTAAAACCGCTGAGTGCACCCGACCGACGACAGTAGCTAAAAAACGTGACACAAAAGAAAATACTGTTGGACGTTGCTGAGAAACTAATGGCTTCACAGCTGCAGAACCTGGTTGGAGCAAACCTAGAACAATGTGATTAACATGAAATGATCTCGATTTTTGGCTAAGATTCAGCAAAACACAGATGTGTTGTCGCAAATGACTGTTGCAAAGTTGAAGTTTCTGGCTCTGATAAATGATGTAATTCTGACGATTTAAAAAAAAGATGACATCCCTATTAAACCTGCTGGCGGGTTTGGGGGTTCAGAGGGTTAAAGTGAGGATTATTTAATATGAGAAATGTTAAGAAATAAAAAGTAAAATCTAGGGCTGGTCCAGAATATTCAAATAATCGTTGGTTGTGGTGGTATTCGGATAATAATATTGATATTCGAATCGTCATGTGCGCCACTGCCACCAGGCCCTGCCGCCAGGCCCTGCTGAACTCTGCTGCGCGTCGCTGAGCGCTGCGGAGGCTCTGGTATACCGCCGAGCATCACTGAGGCTCGAGTACGCCGCCGATGTTCTAGTACGCGGACCTACCAACTCCGATGTCACACTGATTTTACTCTGTGTATGATATTTATGTGTAAATAGACTTAAATTTCAGATTTAATAACATATATTATAAGTTGGTCTGTAAGGTAATATAAGGTTTGTATATTAAATAATCAGTATAAAATGCAGTGAAGTTTTTCAGATTCTCTATTTTCATTTGAATCTTAAGTTTATCCACTAACAACACTTTTACTGTAATCATCAATACCCCTGCTTCTTAGGTCTGTGTGTATTCACACAGAAACACCTGGCAGAGTCCAGCAGAAATGTGAGCAGCGTAGACAGACTGAAGCTCTGGGTCTCAGTCGCTGCCTGTCTGGCTCCACTGAGCAAGGTTTTAGCTGAACGTGGGTGGATGGGTGGGGGTGAGTGGAGGTGGAGGAGCTGGGCATTTTTCAGCAGGCAGGCAGGAAATGGGCAGTGCAGGGTGTGCCAAGACAGGAAGCCTGACTGAGCCTGTACCCCCCCTTCCTCTCCTCCTCCTCCTCTCCAGCACCTCCACCCCCCGAGCGTCAGCCACAATGACCAGGCCTCTGCCGCTGCACCTCAGCATTACAGAGCTGCTGCATTCACAGACTGCTTGTTTCCTGTTTTCCCTCCGTCCCCTCGCTGCTTTTAGCGTCACCCTGGACCATCTCAGCAGCGGCCGCCTCCACAGTGTGACATCTGAACCATCATTCTTTTATGCGCATCTCAAGAAAAAGTGTGAAAAGTGGTTTTGTGGCTTCACTGTTGCTCGGAAATAGTGACGTTATTTATTGACAGATGGAGACAGCTATGACTGTGAAATACACTTAAGAGAAAATGCTGCGTGTTTCTGTGTCTTGTTGGGTTTGGTGAGTTATCAAAGGCTGATCACTAAACTTATAGCACGAAGCTGAGGAGCAATATTTAGTTATACAATTAAGATTTCAGTGTCTTCATGTTGTCTTCATGCAAATGTTTGACAGAATTGAATCTCGTTTGTGTGTTTGACTGTTGTAGCTGCTACACTTTATGTGTTGTGCTTCCTCTTGCAAGCATACAGTTTACATGTGTATCCAAATTAGGGTTAAAACCTACTTTCATTTTTATTATTCATGAACCTTCTAAACTGCAACTAGTTTCTGGAAGGTTTTTGGTCCTGTTGCACTTTTACTGACTGTGGGATAATTTTCGCTGCAATATAATGTCCGTCACCGGTATGGAAACGGCACAACCATGGCTAGAAGTAAAGACAACTTAAAAATGTCTAACAAAGTTAAAACGCCATCAATCATTAAAAAAAAGAAAAAACAACCTTCAATTACTTTATTTTCCAAAAATGGAAAAAAAACCCCGACTTTTTCCAAGTGTCTAAACATGCTACCAGCATTGGAAAAATTCTCTACATTTTTATAGATATTTTACTATTTATAGTTTTAATCTGTTTTCATATTTGTCTCCTATCTACTCGGTGTACACAGCCTGCAGTTCAGCCCAGTTCAGCCAAATAATCCCTGAATTTTTGACAAGTAACTGTTGGTCATAGCTCAGTCACTCGTGGCTTTACGGTTGTGCCAAGGAGCGCAGAATTTTTTGTTTTTTGCAGTTCCTAGTTAGAGCAAATTGTATATTTTTGGCAATTAAAAAAATTAGACAGAGAATGATGCAATTTTAATAAAAGTCACAATTTTAAGCTTAGATTTGTTTTAGTTTTCTGACTGAACAAGTCAAATCTCAAAAAGTGAGGATAAAACAAGGGAAGCAAATATTGCAAAAGCTTTGGGAGTGCTCTACCTGCAACCCTTAAATACATACATCATGAGGCATCGTTGGTTAACGCTTGTGTCAAAGTCATCATACGTTTAATCTCACGGGGTGGAGTGTCCAACATGTGTCTACAAGCTCTGACTCGCCTCTTTGTCAAAAGTCAGCCCTGATGAAGGTCTTGAGATCTTCACTTGTCTTTGTCTCTAAATAAGAACAATGAGATGATAGAAGGAAACATCTGACACGTTATGAAACTAAGAGAACTGCTCAGTCTATCTTGAGGGCTCCCAGCTCTGTCCTCCTCTGAATGAATGGGGTCACATAATCATAGCACTAAGATTAATCACTCCCAAATCACCAGGGTTGCTAAAGGATGCCTCCTCCGCCTCCTTAACCATGAGACTGTAAATCCTCTGAGAGCAAGTGTTTCCGAATTCACTCTGCCTCTTTTTATTTGGCCCTGGTGAAGTTTCCCACCATCACTTTCTCATGGTTGAATATTACGGGCTGCAGGATCTTCTCATCACTAATGCTGACATGAAATTTGCCTCAGCAGAGACAATAAATACCAGAGAGCAGCATCTTTCTTTCTGCTTCCCTCATGGAGTGACCATGATGCGATGACATGTCTTCAGCACTAATATGGAAATTGTATCGCCAAGCATGCATTAGTCACATGTGAATCGGTTAGAGGAGTCAGTCAGAAGCGAAGCAGAGGATGAGGAAGTGAGTCAATGAGTGAAGGCTGCTTAGTTTAGCAGGCAGAAGATGCTTCCTCTCTCCCTCCCTGAGTGCCGTGGCCCTTCAGTGGACACAGCGAGGCGACCATCAGCATATCAATGCCGTGCTTTCTACAGGAGGCCTGATTGGAGCTTGCCAGGCCCAACTTAACATGCTTTCAACACTGTATCAATAACACTTTGTTCGAAGGCAAAGCTGTGGAAAAAGAAGATGTTTCTGTAGATACCAAGCAGCAGAAAGGATTTTTGTATTGAGCTAGAGAGGAATTGATTGAATCCTTATTATAACAGTTTGATACAGGGTTGACAAAGAAAGTGCAAAGGAATTGCGTCGAGGTTCGCCTCCTGTGGACGCAGTGACGCATGTTTCTGTCTACATTAACCAATCTAAGGAGGCCTCCCTCATGGGTGATCTTTGCTCTTTATCCTCATAATCTCTCACTTCTCACCTCTGATTTCATTCCTCATGGTTTGACTTTGTCAGCTGGTCTGCGTGGCCGAGCCGCCAGGAGCTAATAGGCCATTGATTTATTGATGCCAGCAAGCTGCCTCGGCCAACGCCAGGAGTCCCAGGCAGCTGGCACTCTCATTCAACCCCAACACAAAGTACAAAGTCTCACTGTGGGCTAATTGGGTCATCCTCATGTGGGAACCAGTTGCACTGGCATTTACTCAATCATCCCTTGATTTTTTTGTGTGTGAGTGACAGACTGAAAAGGGGACGCAAACGGAGCCGAGTCGATGCAGCATCGCAAAAAATCTAAGTGATGACATTGATCCTGTGCTCTCTGTGTGACATTAACATCCAGCTGATGTTGTAACTAAAAGCCTGGTGTCATCTTTACTGCTCTGACCTCTCTACAGATGAAAGCACGAGATGGAATCACCATTTGTTGTTTTGACAGATTAACAACCAGCGACAGTGACAGCAACTGACACAAGTCACTTCCCACATTGCTAATTCAAGGCAGATGTGGTCACAGTGTAAACAAAATGTTTGGCCAAGTTTTAGTCTGAATTAGATTTGAAGAAATAAAACACAACAGTCCTTGTACTGAAAAGGCTTCACATGGTTGAGGAGGAAATGGTGTTAGTTTATTGCACAGATTAGATTTGAGTAGTTTGATGTGAACAAATCCAATTAAGTGTAAATACCTAAATGTGAAATATCTTCTACAGCAGCAGGAAGCTGATAAGAAATACTGAGTGAGGCTGAAACTTAATAACAGGAACTAGATCTAAAATATGCAGTTTTCTGGGGTTTGAGGAAACATATGTTGATCTAAAAAAAAGAAAACAGAATGAACCAAGGACAAAACACAGTGCTGACTGCCAATAGTTAGTTTTGACTTTGGAAATACAAGTATAACAAATAATCATAAATCATCAACGTCTGTTTTAAAAAAAAATTTGTTTTAGCTTCCTACCACATTTCATGACCCAACTTCCATACGGTGTTCGCAGAAAGCTTTACATGCCTAAACAAGCCTAATTAGCATTTTTTTTCTTATTTGTTGAAACATTTCAAAAGTTTACTTCAAAATTGCTTGACGATTATCTGAAAAATTTAGTCTTGATAGCCTTTCTGAGGAGTTCCTTCGTGTCCGTGTGGATGATATCTGAACTGCTCCACGGTTTGTGTGTTCTTTGCAGGGATGAGGCTAAATCACTGCTCATTGCTGTAGTTAAGCAGCATTGCTGCTCCCAAAATCTCCTGTGTAGTTTTATTACAGAAATGTATTCTAATGTTCACGTGTGAGTTACAGATAACAAAGCAGATGTCCAGCTTTAACTCAGTGGCCTTGCCCTCGTGGTCTCTATCAGAGGAAACAGACGGTAGGTTGGACCACAGCTTTAGTTCAGCTCTGGCTGAGCAGGACGATGTCAGACCTGCTGAGTTTGACCTTCACGGTTCAGTTAGAGTCTTGGCTCAGGTTGATGCACCAGGACAGCTGTTGGACTTGTAGCCCCTGTGCTCATATTTACCAAATGATCATCCATGTTGGTCTTTACGACATGCAGTGATGTCTTTTTGCAGGATTATGATCTGAGCACAGACGATGGACACTGAAACTTAGTTGTATGTGTGTGAATCAGGCATCCAGCTCCTGAATTCCTCACGTCCTCACACTCCCTGAAGTGAATTGCTCCTCTGACTTAACCTGAATGTCACTCATAAATTAGATTTTTTGCAAACACAAAACTTGTGTTTGCCGAGTTGCTCGAGCTGGTGATGATATGTCATTCAGAGCGACGGTGTTTGGAGGACACACTCGATTGTCTGCAGTTGTTTTGACACGGCAGGAGTCGAATTATGAGCCAGATTTGTTTGCCACTAATCCTAAATTAGTTTTTTTGTTCCAGGCTGTGTATTTGAAGGGATTATGGTTATAAGGAAAATATCTTATGGACTGAATTTCCAGACATGTTAGTTTCAAAGCAGCCAGTGACACCAGGTAGCATATTTCAGATGTTATTGTTGGAGGATTTTAATAGCCATCGTGTCAGACTGTGTTGGGTTTGTCTCATTCTGATAGTAACCAGTCCTCCTGAATTGTTCCTCCTCCCCCTCGGCCTGCTCCTCCTCCTCCAGTGATTCCTCACGGTGAACTTCCAGTCCTGACGGCTCACATACTGGAAGAGGAGGAGCACACTCAGGACATCTGTGGAAGTGAGATTATGAAACGGGCCTCCCGTCCTCCGCTGACCCCGGCTGACACTCGCAGCTCACGATACCACGACAGCGAACAGGATACATGTTTGGCTGCATTTGCCGAACGGCGGCATTTCTGGCTCCGTTCGTGGGCTCAGCGGTCGAGATATATGATTTACTTGGTTTGATTTTCCTCTCGCGTGTGACATGATATGCAAGCCAGATGCTGCTTCAGAACACCTTGTTTTGAAAACCATCTGAAACGGATTAAACTCTCAGTGAAGGGCCTTATAGGAGGAGCACTTTCTGGGCTTGTTTTCATATTTATTTCATCTTACGGCTTTTCCTGTCTGGCTGCCCAATATAACCTTGAGGGCACATAAAGAAAACCTTTCACACAAGAACCAGTCCTGGGTCTGTCTACCACTTTAGTCCAGACTGAAATATCTCAACAACGGTTGGATGGGATATTCATGTTCGAATCCAAATGATACTCTTGAACCAGCCTTGATTGCATTGGTTTTAGTGTTTTAATGTCTCAACAACTATTGAGACTCTAGGTATCCAAGCTCCCCAGACAATTTACCCGAATGTCTTCCCTGAAAGAGGAACTCCACTGATGTCTGAACTGGTTTGAGGTGGAGTTTAAAAATGAAAAACAACTGTAAAGAATGAGGTTTAGCAGCTCATGGCAGGTGAATCTCCGACCAAACTGTTGGCCCTCAAGTTGCATTGTGGGTGATGTAGGCAACAGGCTTTGACAAGGAAGAAGACTGCATTGAATAAAAGAGCATATCTCTGGTTCTGCTTTATTACTGACTTTGTTTTTGTGTGGTGCCAATTTGCCAGAGTACTCTTAACTTTTGTCCTGACACCATGATCAGGTTATAATTTGCTATAAGGATAGTACATAATGTGGGATATAATGAGCACACCAACATCTGGTTTTCCAAAGCAAATACTTAGAAATGTCTTGATTTAGTTAGTTTAGAACTGTGCAAATAATGTTCACAGCAAGCCACAACGTACTCCCTGATAAAATACAACAACTGCAAAAAATGTATGCAATTTATGAATTATAAAAGCCCTTTGCTCGTACCACTATGAAGAGTAGATGTTTATGAAAATGTGGGGTAAACTTATGTAATAGTCTGAATAATGATGTCAAAATGTAAAAAAAAAAAAAGTACAACTATAAAACAATTTTTAAAAGAATACAAAAAAAGATTGCTTGAAAAATATAATGATGTGTAAATGTGTGCTGGAGTTTCTAAAGAGGTATAAAAGTATAAGGCATAAGGTAAACAGGAAACAGTAAGATATGAGACGTACGGATATGTAGCAGGTAGGGGTTTAGAACTTCATCCTACTTTCATTATTTTAGGTTTTGGATTTGTTTTATTTATTAATTTTTTTCCTTTATGATAGTGTGGCATATCTGAAATAAAGGAAATGAAATAATTTCAGTTATGACAAAATATCAATGCCACATTATATTGTATTTCTCCCTCTGGCCAAACATTATTGATACACTATTCTGAATCAGCAGATGTATAAGCTTGCCAATGGCTGTGCATTTCAGACAGCTTTCTCCTCCCCAACCTACCACACAGAAAATTTCCTTGGATTTTAACATCCATGTTGATGAGAGACGCCCAAATAAACATTGTCCCAGAACAAGCACACTCCCTCATGCAAATGGAAATCCCAAATGTCACTGGCCTACCCCCGCAGGAAAATGCACCCCACCACATGGCAAAAACATTAAACCATCAAGAGCACCTTGAGGAACATGATTATGGCCCAAGACCAAACTTCCTAGACCCGTTTCTGATCAAGCATCAACAGGATGCAGTGGAACAAGTTTGATTGACAGCGGCCTCACTGCACAAGCCAGAGTACCCAAAGGATCCACTCCTGGTGCCAGACCTCATAGGACACCCTGAGAGGTCCTTTTGTCCATGCCCAATGGTTCAGAGCATTTTTGAGCACATAAGGGGGACCAACACAATATTAGGCAGGTGGTCATAATGTTATGCCTGATCGGTGTATATTGTTATGAGTTACTTTGTGATTTCTAACCCCAGTGATTGATAACCCACAAAAGAAATGACATTTACTTCAGCTTCAAATCTATTTTGTTTAGTGCGATTTAGCAAATGTTAGCATAAGAAACATGGAGGACATGGTAAAGATTATACCTCATGAATATGGCATTTAAGCTGTAGTACGGTCTCACAGATCTGCTAGCATGGCTATAGACTCGGTTTGTTTTCGGATGCACCACTTTTTTCCTGAAATAGCATTTTCTAGACTCTTATCTATTGTCACCATTTCTCAGTGAGGTGAACCTTTGTCGAAACTGCCACAATCTGCAGCAACAAACATTCCCATCAGAACTAGTCATCAATCACCGCTGCAGCAGCTTTGTTATAGTCACGACTGACTGCACACTGGGCGTATCGCTGTAAATCCTTAAACTGTGTTTTTCTGCACGATTCGAGCAGAATTTTAAAGGTGTTTCTGTTATACGAGCTGGATGATGGTTTAATTTGAGCTGAAGTTGGAGGGGGTTCAGTTTTCAGCCCGGCCAACATTCCTCAGTAGATTTCACAGCACAGACTGATACTCCCCTGCTCATCCAGTCGTGAGTATTTGTTGGTGCCATCTGATTAGGTCCGTCTGCTTACAGTCCCAATGTTTACCGTGTTTACCGAAGAGTGGCTCCTTGGAAATGTGGAAATGCAGGCTTCTGGCTTCGACATGCCTCTGATCTGTTTGTTTATGCCCTCTAATTGTTTCTATTCCTTTCTACGATCCCAAATGCTGTGATATATACAGAAACAGGAAGATTTCTTCACACGCTTACCGGGCTCTGAAGCTGACACCTGTAAAGAGAGATGCAACGGCATACGTGTCGTTTGATGAGACAGTTGTTTGCCTGTCGAGCTCCTCAAAAGCAGAGAGGAGCTCGGGCCTCTCAGCTGCTGCCTTGAATACTAACTCTGAGGAAAATGGGTCAGTCGCCCTCCTGTAAAAACTTTGCTGCTTCCCATTCCCCAGGTGGTTAGAGGAGGAAAAGGCAACTTTCTGAAAGGATGTCAAGTTTTTTTAAAACGAAACACTTGACACTTGATGTTTTTTTTTGTGTGTGAGCTGTGAATAAGAAAAAAGCTGTGGGCTGATTTGTGTTCTCCTTTTCTCTCCTCTGCCCTTCCTCTCCTCCTCTTCACAGGCTGTCAGCATCAATAAGGCCATCAACACACAGGAGGTCGCTGTCAAAGAGAAGCATGCCAGGAATATCCTCATATTGTCT
>OMNN01052233.1:0-15964 GCA_900302755.1 Chromis chromis
CAGCCCCACAGTTACATTTAGCTAATTATTCCAGCTATTTATCTGAAACTTAATTTAACAATTTAGTTTTAGTTTTTTTTTTTTTTTGCTATAACTTTAAACTTCTTATCCATTACTGTTCGCTTAAACTTCACTGCTTTCTGACTAGTTTTCACACCCCTGCAACACAGTATTTAGGTGCTATTGGTAACTTAAATGTCATTTAAAAATTTTTTTTAATGTATTTTTAAAATTAGATGTTTTTATTTCTGCGCCGGCAGCAGTTGAGGTCGGAGGCATTATGGTTTATGGGTTTTCCATCCGTTCCAGCTGTTTGAATGCAATGTCTCAGGAAGGTTCATATGGACTTGAGGATGAACTGCAATCTGGTGGTCAAAGGTCAAAACCACTGAAACTTTACAAAACACATTTTTGGCCATGACTCAAGAATTCATACAACATCTCACACAAATGTCTCATAAAATAAAGTGGTGACATTTTATATTCAAAAGGTCAAAGGTCTAGTCTTGACAGACACGGACTTCACTGGTTGGTGGAGGCAAACAACCCTGAGGTAGTAATTGTAGTTTCATATTAGTTTAGCTGCTGCATAGTCTTTCCATCTGTCTTTCCAAATTACCCCTGGAAACTGCATAAGTATGCGTAGTATGTACCCCTTTTTGTGAATCACAGGCTGCTCCATGTGAAACCACATTACATCCCAGATGGACTATGCTGTCATAAGTTAGGTGTTACACTCTTACTGCATAAGAGGGCTGGACAAAGGGGGGCTGAATTCATTCCTGGGTTCCAGATGTACACATTAACTGTTGTATAATTCTGCTGTATTCACCAGTGAGGCTGAATCTCTGCATGCGGTGGTGAGATTTCATGGAGGCCGATAAATTTGGGGAAAAAGACGATGATTGAGGGGAGCAAGGGGCGTGTGAACTCTCCTCCCTACAAAAGCTCACATACCAAACCATGACACGCTCACCTGACAGACAATCAGGCCTCCCACATGGGCACTCACACACAAACACATGTTCACACACAAACACACAGACCAAGCCACTAATCATCAAATAATGCCGTTCAGATTTTCAGAGTGTAAAGTCCTTCAGTCTTCCTCATGGATTCATGAGTCTTTCATTGGCGAGTTTAATAAATGGTACAAGTGAAATCTAATTATATTCACATTAATCGAACACCAGGCTCAATACTGAAGCCAGTTGAGGGTTCCTTTAAGAAACAGATCCTCTAATGATTGCTGACTCCAAAACACTTGCACATCAATAGCAGATTCCCAATGTCTGAGCTCAAATGCCATCCCCCTCAGATTATTGTTGTCTGGTTCTAATAATGAACAAATATGGCAGCAAGTAACAAATGCAAATTCAATGCAGTCTTTAAAAAAAATGACAAACAAGTTTTACATTGTGTCGTGCTGCAGCTTGCAGTCAGGGATCTGAGTCAGGGGAATTAATCCATAGATAATAGATAAATGCAGTTTTTGGGCCTTTGCATCTTGCACTCTTGCATATTACAGCATGCTGCTTTCTTGTTACATCCACACTACAGTAAGCCATCTAAAAAGGAGCTTGTGGTCTTGGCTGTGAAGACTTTATGCAGAATACAACAACATTTAGATAAGGTGTGACTCTCCCACTATCCACATTAGAGACAATTTCCCAAAAAAATCTTAATTTGTGGGTAACATTAAGAGTGTACACAACATTGTGTTGCAGAAAGAGAATTGAAGGGCAGCACTGGTGGGCTCATGTTGTTCTATGTACGAACATGATGCAACAAGGCTGGTTTGAGTAACAGATCTATAACGTTGGTTTACCAGATGCAGAGAAAATGCCCAGCAGTTTATTATGCAATGAAGTAGGATTTTACAACTCAACAACCATCTTATTCTCCATCCTGACACTTGCAAGTTTCCTAGTAGACTTGCCAAGGCTGCGCATTGTTGTGTGATGATGTGACATAGTTTGGTCAGACTCAACTTTTCTCAAAATCACAGATAGAAAATCCTGTCAAAACTGGATTTCTTTTCTGACCCGGAAAAGAAAAAAACATATGTATACCAAGAAATGCATAAATAAATTGTTTAAAAATACACATACACAGAGCGTGTCATCAAGACGTTCCAGGACGTCGTCTATCAAAAGCAAATGAGATATGGGATGAGATATAAACTGGCCCATCACCTGCTTGTGCAATGATACACTGCTCCCTCTGCTCCTGCCACATTTGGAATAGTCCCTGGAAGTCCTGCTCTGTTCATGTCAAGCACCATCTGCGATGTTTGCTGGACCCTCCACTGTGTTAAAACAATGATCCTTCAACTTGTATTTGATTTTGAGGAAGAAAAAAACATGCAAGTTTTCAACACGCTGTAGGTCGGCGCATGTTAGCATGATAGCACACACCACAGTTCAGGTTCTTTGTGCCAAATGTTCTCCCTCAGACGCCTCAGGAGAACTCGTTGACAGTCTGACCCTGGGCGACAAATTCACAGTGCACTATCCGATGAATGTTCAACAAAATGAAAAGCATGCTCTTGGTTGAGCTGCTGATCAGATGCACCTTTTTCTGTCTAGGAAACTGCCGGCTGTTTCTCTGAAGACCTGCTGTTTGGTCTGTGTGTAGTAGCCCTAGACTCAACTCAGTCACCAGTGATGATCCTCGACATGAAGGTTGGGTCAGTTTGACACAGAATTTGACAGCTGCCCTCTATACAAGTTTGAGATCCATGGTGAAATAACAAATGTGTTGATCGCAACAGGGATACCAGAGAGGGTTTCAAACGTAGCAGGAGCACTGGGAGCAACATATCACTGCACATGAAGACTACTTGGAAGAAGATTGTGGCCACATTCCAGTCAAGTATGGTTATTGCTTTTCATAGGCACAGTCTCAGAATATCATAATCACACCTCATATGTAGGTGTTTAATTTAATTTCTTCACTACCAGTTTATCATGTTGAAGGCTGCTGATATTAATGACTTTTTGAATATCTTTGCCCCATCTTGACAGATGCCCTTCCATTTTTGATACTACAGGTGTTCCATAGTAGTGTCACTTTAAAATTTCCCTATCTGAACATGTGTGGTGTCTTATCTGGACATATTGCTGGTCAATTGTTATGAGGCAGGCCAGAGTTTCTAGCATTGCTGGCCCTAGTCATCGACCTGTCACTCAAGGCTAGCGCCTACACCTGCCAGATCCCTCAGGAACATCCCTCACCACATCAAACTGCATCCCACATCAGTACTGTTTCAATTCACAGGCAAAATATGCAAGACAAAACATCAAAGCGCCTCTGCCCACTGTCACAACACATTCCATGTTTTACACTACATCCACACCACTCCCAGTCAAATCAAAGTCGTCTTCAGTGAAAGCCCTTTAACTGCCAGGGCCTCACAACCCCCGACCACTCAACACTCCAGAGTAAAGAGCTCCAAAGCAGAATATCACAATAAACTTCCCCACCCCAAACTCTGGTTCCTCGCCAAGCCTCAGATATTTCACTTTTGTCGACAAGACACTTTTCATTCCAGCACTTCCCCCCCTTTGCTGCACCCCTCTCTTTCTCTATCTCCTCACTTACAAACTATCCATCCCCATGTGTACAGCACTGAATGCATAATGAAGGCTTGGATTATGAATCATCACAGATGTTTTGTTGGACGTCCACACGTTGGAGAATTGCGGTTGTGTATAAAGTCCACTCCTTAACATGCTCTACACACATATGGAAGTGTTTACATCCAGCAAAAAAAAATTTTTTGGGGTCTGAGCCACTCGAGGCCACAGGATCGAATGTGGGACGGTAGAAAAAAAAGTTGCATTTTTTCACACTCACACCAAAAATGATGGAATGATCGTAAAGACAAAGTTCCCCTCTGACCGCATCCCTCGATTCGCATGTGTTCTGCATTACAACCCCCCACTTAATTTCTGTCTTCCCCTGTTTCCACTTTCATTGCTCACCACCTGGTATGTGCTCATCCGTGACCACTGTGATGACAAACCTGAGAAATTTATCTGCATTTGCTTTCTTCATAGCCTTTTTGCAGAGGACGCTTATCTCCAGTCCTGCTCCCTGTCTCTGAATGAAATGAGCTGTCCTCACTGTGTTTTATGTGGTGTGGGCAGCAACCCTGGACTTATCACTGCTATCTGGATTCCCCCCAGCAAGAGTGAATTCCTCATGTTGGTTGAAGCAACGAGTCACATCAGCTGTAGTTACATTAGCCAGCTGTCCACATGTTTCTTGTTGAACCAGTGATTCTTCGCCCACAGAGAATATTCAGCCTGTCTCCTCTGAGCCTCCACTGGAATTCTTCACTGGGGATCTCCATGATCTCATTACTGAACTGAGGTGGCTGGAATGGCGCGACTGATTAGCTCTGATGACCTTTAGTTTGTTTCCCTGCGCCAGAGAGCAGCACTGCATGGAGTGTGTGCGTTGTCCTCGAGTTATCTTCAAAGCTCTGAAGCACCGTGGATCCATGATTTTGTTTCACAAACCAGTTGATCAGAGTGACCCCATCCGTCCACCCACATCCGACACAGTACGTTTGTTTAACATGATATTAGTCTTGGCTGTTGTGATGAGGCAGAAAGAAAAATAATATGTCAGAGACACTTGAGCCAAACTGTCTCATACTGTTAGTGTTATTGTATTCTCAAAAGGCCCACCACACCCCGGTCCTTTCTGGGCTTGTGGACTGATGAACGTGGTTGAGATGAGGGTGGGGCAGTTGATAGAGAGTGCACAGGGTGACTTGGATAGCTATATCAGCTGTGAATAATAAATCCTCTCCTGTGTGCGCCAGAAGGCTCCCTCACAGCAGATCAACCCCATATTCAGTGCCTCCATCCTTCATCTCTCTCAAGCTCCCTCAGTCCCTGATCTCTTAACACTGACCGACTGTTCCCCAAACCCCAGAAGATCTCATATCAGCACATCTGGACCAACTGTTACACCCATCTATCTATCTATCTATCTATCTATCTATCTATCTATCTATCTATCTATCTATCTATCTATCTATCTATCTATCTATCTATCTATCTATCTATCTATCTATCTATCTATCTATCTTCTCCTCCCATCCACAGCTGGCTTGGCCCAGCTCTCTTTGGAGAGGCGGGGAGTAATTACACGATGCGATGAAAAACAAATAACACTTGGTTATAGCAGTCCACTGGGTTGGATTACGCTGATTGGCTGGTGGGCGTGCTCCGGGGCCAACTCTTTGAGAGTTTGTTATTAAATTTCTGGCCAGTTCTGCCTGCCAGAGGGGAAGAAATACCATCTGCACCTTGCACAGCTCCCCCTGTGATCTGGCTCTGATGTAGGGCGCAAGCTGCAAATCACTGTCTAAGCGTGAAACGATGGACTCACGTGAGCCGTGTTGTTTTTAAAGGCCCAAGCAGCTACATGGTAGACATTCAGAGCCGCCCGTTTTACGATAATCAAATTACACAATCTGGAGCTGTTTGGACCTGATTTGATTGTAAAAAGTTGGCATCCTTTGACTTTGGTATCAATGGGGCTGTGATACAAATGAGTGTGGTATTCCAAGGAACTACATCCATATTGGATGATCTTGCACCTCTGGATTTGCGCCCAACAGCAATCTTTAACACACAGAAAGTAGTGCAGATTTTAAAATAAGGCAGAAAGTAAATGTCAAAGTTTAGTGCTGACATTTCTATTCTCTTCTTCTCTAATATTTGCACATGGTAACTGTGACATGGTTATTAAACAGTCATATCACTTTAATTTCCACCTTACTCTCTATACCTCAGTCCAATAAAGAAATTTGTTTAGCCCTCAAAGGGGAGTGTTTATAGCCAACAGCCACATGATCGAAGATATCTATTGGAAACAGTCAATGCTGGATGTCTGCAGGTAGAAGACTGCCAGGGATGGATCAGGATGCCAAAAGATGTTTTCCCAATTTTATTGCCAGTGAGGACATAAGGTGTGAGTTGGATGAGAACTATGGTTAAATGCAGAAGACAGGATTGACTTGTAAAGTTTGTTAAATCTGTAGAATATGTATAGCTTTGTATTGCATTGCTGAAATGACTCTATGCAAAACAATTCTTCTTAGGTATCAAACAAAATTGGAATTTGAGAGAGAGAGTGGAACTCATATCTTGCAAACTAAGTATGTGTATTTGTGTAAACTTTTGTTATTTTACTTTTTTGATTGTATGACCTTTTGTTTACAGTCTTCTCTGTTTTTTGTGAGGTGCATCCCCATTGGTTAACCAGACAAAATGCGCTGAAGATGAAAAAAAACACATGTACTGAACATTTTGTTTTTTGTATTTTTGAAAAACTGCCACCAGACAGACAGGAGCCTGCTATGCTATCATGAACATAAGTCATTATAATATATCCTCGAAGGCATTCAGAAGAGGGAATGATGAGTCTACAGACATGGTACTGATCAGTTCCTCTTGTCCATACAATGCTTCTCTTTTGTTTACAGACACCTCTGGTTTCACTGTCGATGTGTACACTGCCTGAGGATAAAGTTGTTCAGATGACGTGGGTCACGTCACCTGCAGGGTGCACAAACAGGTTTTTGTCTTGTCTCCTCCACGACCTGTAACCAAAAACTGTCAAACATGCAGCCCCATCAGTTTTGCATGTTAATGCCTGGGGACACTTTCTTTCAACAACACTTGATCAAAACATCAACGTCGGGCCCATCAATCAGTTTGACGTGACAATAATTGTAACCTTGTTAGCCTGAACTGTATTTTATGTGAACAGTTGCATAAAGCACAAAAAATGCAATTACAATAATTTCCTGTGGCAGTTCCAAACTGTGAAATTAACTTGCATATTTCATACTCCTAAAATATGTCCAGTGTTTATATGAAAATACCTTGTGTTAAGAGAGCCATTTATGCATTTTGGTGGCATATGTGTACTTACACTGATATATGTACAGTATTTGAAGTGCCCATCTGCAGAGACAGCTGTCTGCGCCCAGTAAACTGTAAGAAAGCGACACACTTTTTGCTGGCTTTAGTGTGATAGAGGCCGGGCCATTTAATCCTTCAGTGCATGGAATTAATTTGATGTTCCTTGACTCCCTGGCCCACAGTGGAGGGCCATATGGCATGGCTTGGTCACTGTGGGCCACTAGAAGACACAGCTTCAAGCCAGAGGTGAAGCAGAGCATGATGACTACAGTTACCACGCTGGATCAGATCAGTTTAGTAGCACCGCAACACTGAAGTCTCAAAAATAACAGCTTGAAAAGCAGGAGTGACACTTTGCATGTCTCTGAGGAACGTCGCGGCCACTTCTCCTGCCACACTGTGACATTTCTGATTGACACTTATCAATGCTGCCACATCCACTGTGTCAAACTTGTTGTACTTGTCACTGGTCTCATCACGAAATCACAGCAATCTGAGACTATCCATAGCTGCAGTTGTTTGAGTGGGCGCCCCGCTATGACAAGTCCTGCTTCTGTTTAACACACTGTGACTCACACGTACTGAATAGACATTTGACACCTGACCCCGGGGCTGGAGGGAAATGCTAGTGACATGGTGGTGTCTTTGCTGCTCCACTCTGGGCATTATGCTGTATTCCTTATACTGCAGAAAACCGAGCTGTCAAATATTTTATACTGGCTTCACTTTGCAGCTAAGAGTGCTGTTTTAGATTCACTCAATCCACTGTTGTTGTTTTTTTTACAATGAAGACTCACTGAGTGCTTGTTGATTTTATCATCACTCTCTAACGCACTGAAGGGTACTCCTGCAAGAGTGAGTATTATAAATATAGACACGTTTCATTCCGGGATGGCAAGTTGAGGTGCTACAGAGACACGTCAGAGCATCACTACGACCCGACCCTCCCACCGTCCTCCTGTGGTTGCTCCTGGCAACAGAATTTTCCTGAATGTCAGGAGAGTGAGAGATGGTGCCGGGTGTCTGATTATGACGGAGCGAACAGACTACATGACTAGAAACAATGCAATTATCTCCTGCGTCATCTCACACAGGCGAGAAGCTACGGGGATGGGAAATGGAGTCGTATGTTCTGTGTCATGCATCCATCACTTTGATAATGGTTGCTTTTCTCAAGAGGCTGTCAGGTTTGCACTTGAATGGAAAGTTGAAATACGATACGTTCTGCTGTTGCGTTTATCAATCTCTCTCTCTTTTTCTTTTTCTCTTGGGCCATTTAATAATTTGGCGGTCTCTACTTCACTGCCTTGAGGATCAATAAAGTCCTTTGTGTTCTTCTGTACCACATAAATCATCTCATTAAGACATCTTTTGTTGCAAATGGCATCTCCTCCCTCTATCTGATACTCATTCTCTCAATTTCTCTCTCTTTATCCTGTTCTCCTCAGCAAGCAATCTGAAGCACTCCTCTGGGATGCTGGCTTTGCTGTAATTCAGGAGTAGATTAAGAGAAGATACGGTATCTGAAGGCAGCAGGCCTGAGAGAGACAGCACTTGAGAGACAAAGAAAACGAAGAGACTGAAAGACAAAGAAAGACAAAGACAGAAACAGAGAGTGGCAGAGATTGATGGCTGCAGAACTCCTGGTATAGTCAGCAAAAGTGGATCAGATAAAGAAGAAAGAGGGACACAGAGAGAAAAGAGACAGGCAGAGACATCGATAGATTCAGACAGACAATCTTTGTTATTGGTCCACAGGGACAAAGTTAGACCACAGCCACTCAATTCCTTTTAGTCTTAAAGACTCTCTGTTAATCAGACAACATCATACAGTTTCTCTTGGAGGGGCTTCCAGATGTTAGTCCCAGGGCGAGCACATCACAAGCACCACATTGTCACACAGGAATCAAGGATTACGACCGTAAAAAAACACCAAACATCATATGATAACGTCCGACATCAAAATTAGGCTGCCTTAAAAATCTTTTTTACACGGCTTAAAATAAACTAGCTCAATTTAACAAACTCTGATGGCGAGAGGGTGACGAGGATCAAGAGGCTATATTGAGAGGACAAGACACTAAGCTCTTACCAGGTCTTTTATATTAGATCAGTTATTTTAGTCTGGTTGGAGGCCTTTGGGTTTTTCAGTGATTCAAATAGGTCTGGTGCTGTGCTCTTAGACAGCTGTCCAACTAATCAGAACAGGCCAGTCACCCAGCCAGGCAAAAAGCTCTGCTAAAGATCAATTGTGCAAAAATACTAAAACTAAATACGGCATAAAGCACAGATTGATCAACACAGCTGTACAGGATGTTGTTGGTTGACTGACAAAGATATCCAGGGTCCCCTTATTGACACATGGCTTAACTAGTCTGACTCACTGGATACAGACTGTTGGTATAGTGCCGGTGTACTTTCCATATCTATAAGTATGCAAGGGTTCGCAAGGGTCCATGTGATAAATTTTTATAATCTACACAAGTCTGCAAGAGTTTACGTGGACCCCACTTTGGACTTCCGTGTGCAGCTCGACTACCTGAATCTATATACGACCTACTGCACATGTATGCAATGGAGTCCTGTAGACTAGAAAAATAGTACAATAACAACAACTATGTGTCTGTGAATGTCTGCAGCTGTCTATGCAAGTGTCCACAAGGGAGATATAATCAAAACTTAAGCCAGTGCAAATTCTCATTTGATGAGGGACACTATCACTGCCTAATGCCACCCAAGACAATTATGATTGGTTTAAAGAAATACAAACAAACCAGAGCATTTTTCTGTTATACCAGAATGATAATGGGTGCAGCCAAACAATTCTCCAGCACTGACACAGTGTTGTAGATAAACGTCTGACTATGTGAGACTATGGCTTTAACTAATTCAGGCTAACAAGCTGTTATCAGGCTATGATAATAATATTTCATTTCATATTTGGATTGATGGATTTATTCATTAGTCATTGATATTGTTGTGGCCATACCGCCTTGTGGATGCCCAATCCCGTCAGTTCTCGGAAGCTAAGCGGGGTAGGGCCTGGTCAGTACCTGGATGGGAGACCGTGAGGGAACACCAGGAAGCCTGGGTGAATGCAGTGTGAGAGTGAGTGGTTGGTGGTGGTCGGAGGGGCCGATGGCGCAGATTGGCAGCCTGGCTTCTGTCAGTCTACCCCAGTGCAGCTGTGGCTACATACGTAGCTTACCACCATCGACTATGGAGTGAATGAATAATGCAATGTAAAGCGTTATTGAGTGTCTAGAAAAGCGCTATATAAAACCAATGCATTATTATTATAATAACAGCATGCTTTTATTTTGATAGGTTTGATGGTAGGTGTGTTATGAACTCTCCCAGCATGTACCGGGGCAATAGATTCATAGACATACAGTGTAGTCTCATTTTAAGTTTTTGTTTTTTACAGTCATGTAGATATTACCAGTAATTGTGGTTTAACAGCTAGTGATGCTGGGTGCCTGATTAGCAATCCTAAAAGTTGGGCAAAAGTGAAAATTCTAAGCTTGTTATGAAAGTAAAACCTTTGTGAAATCTCCTGAAAAGTTGCTTGCTTTAAATGCCACAACAACTTTCTGGAAAGTCACTGTAAACATCCAGTAGACACCAGCTAATGACAGTGTCCAGAGAGAGCATAATATATAAATCAGCTTTAGTCTCCAAAAATAAAAACTCAACTTACACCAGTGTGTCTACTATCAATGGCTGCTGGTTGGTTATGGTGGTATGTATGTCAGAGAGAGTAATGAAGTGAAACAAAATGGAAATTCCGTGAAATGATCAGGTTGCAGTTCGGAATGACATTACTGTTAAACCTGCACAAGGCAGTAATTGGGTTTGTTCAGGTGCATTAGTTTTGCAGCGGGACCCCACTCTTCCACCTGCAGCCTCGCTAGACAACCACGATACTTCAACCTGCACAGCTTGGAGCGGCTCGCTCCGGTTCCTCTCCTGCTGGTCCGTGAAGCATGGCATCCTGAAGAGTGCCCATCACTCTGTTGTTTGCTCTGTGTGTCCCTGACAGCCAGGACACGTTGGAGAACCGGTCGTCTGGCCACGTCCCAGCTCATTGCAGCACTGCTCGGTGCCGAGATCATCGTCCTCATCCTGAGTCGAAGACAAGATGATGTTAGGCTGTCGAACCGTTCAACACCAGTAACACCGGTGGCTTGTCTGCTGTGGTCATGATGACATCAAACATGAGCTCTGGTTGTGCATAGAAGAAGACTTATTTTAACACGCCATGGTTTATATCCGCTTATGACTCTTACACTTTGGTAAAATGATAAGCACCTTTAATAAAATGCAGTAAATCTGAGTCACATTCAGACAGCATCCGAACTGGATCGATACGACACGCTGGGCGGCACGAAACAAAAAACGTTCGATGTAAAATTTCTCCGTTATCAGAAACAGAAGGACGCTGTCTCAGAGTAAAAATGTCAATATTCAGTCTAAGTACAGGTAATGTGACGTGGCTGTGTCGGGCCTCACACTGTGCACCACGCTGTCCAAACATCACCATACCATGATAACTCCGTCTGCCCCAACAGGCGGCACCCTCTCCCCTCCACTCTCTCTTTCTCCCTCTCCCTGTTTTTCATGGAGGGGGGGCCCCCCACACCCCAGTAACAGGTTTGATTGGAAAGCATCTAGCCCCCGGCAACCAATCCCCCAGCAGCACCGCACACACTCATATACACACACACAGGGTTTCCGTGGCAACTGTGGTGCAGGGGGTAGACAGAATGATTCGGTCTATGGAGCGAGCCAGACTATGGTGATGAGGGGACGAGGCCTCCAGCAGGGAGTGAGGAGGGGGGAGGCAACAGACAGCAAGGGGTGAGACTTAATAAAAACTGATCTGGGACTGGTATAAATGTAAGAATACATCCACAACATCTACTGAATACGTCTCTTTAAGCTCACCTGCTTTAAAATGTGTATTTTATTGACAGTTAAATGGTTGTGGAAAAGTTCCCAACTCACCTAATAAAAATGGATTTTTCAGCATCAACTTTCCCTCTTTAATTTTGTCAGGATTCTGTACACTGATCTTTCCTCTCAATTTGAACAGGCAATTTAAAAAAAAACACAGGGCTGTAATGGCCGACGAGCTGGCTGTCTGGCTTGTTCTACTTGGAGCAGGATGTCACGCAGCTTCCAAAAACCGGGCTTTTTGGAGATTACCGACTCTGAACCAGTTCTCTCTGGTTACTGGAATGGGATTAACTGCTGCTGTTGCTGCTGCTGTGTGTGTATGTGTGTGTGCGTTTGTGTGCCTTAGGTGTGTATGTTTATGCATGCATGCACATATGTGCATGTGTGAAAAAGTGGGAGAGCAAGTGGAACAGAGACACAGAGAGACAAGTCATGTGTGTGTTTGTGCTTTCCCAGCATCCTTTGTTGTCTGGCCTGATAAATGTGGCTTAGCCCAGAATCGCCGGTTTAATCTTGCCGCCATTTTGTTGTCTGCTGGTGTCTATGGCTCCTCTCTATCTCTCTCATGGCAGTCATACATGTAGCGGCAGGCTTAACTTCCCAGAATGGTTACCATAGCAACACTGACAGAGGTTTATCAGTGGCCATGGCGACGGCTGATGCACTGAGATGTGACTTGCCGTGGTTTGGGGATGCAGCGGAGTTGGGAGAGCGAGGACCGGTGGGGGCAGCCACACCTTGTTGAGGAAGACAGTTGGACGATCCGTGATCTGAGATCCAAGTTGCAAATTCAAAACCCCTGTTTCTCCATTTACCACAAATTCAGCCGGTCTGTGCTTGCCCTGCTGCGAAACAGCGGTGAGGACACGCATGCATGAGTGGAGGGAGATTTTTTGTCTTTCACTGGCTAAGTGTCAGACGAGCTCATCCCTGTGTGTGTGTGTGTGTGTGTGTGTGTGTGTGTGTGTGTGTGTGTGTGTGTGTGTGTGTGTGTGTGTGTGTGTGTGTGTGCGTGCGCGTGTGTGTATGTGTGTGTGTGTGTGTGCGTGCTCGAGACAGTTCGACTGTGCACCAATCAGCACTGTCTGGTCTTAAGAGACTCAAATCTTGCCTCTCCACTGAGGTGAGAATTCTCAAATCAATTTCACTGCCGTTCTCCCTCCACCTCAAATGGATTGGATTTTTTTTTCTCTCCTCCGCTGCAGCCGAATTGTAATTTAAAAAGCGTTTGGTGTAAATACTGCTATTGTTGGAGGCGTAATCAAACATTCATGAGGGAGAGGGATCTAGGGAGAGGCAGAGAATCTAGGTCACGGATGCGCTGGCAAGTCTCTGAGACGGCTGCTTCGCTGAGTCTCTCTTTCTAAACCTCTCTCTTCTCTCTCCTCTTTGTCTCCTCAGCTAGCTCTCCTTTCCCTCTTTCCTCCTCTCCCTCACCCTCTCCTCTCTTCTCCGTCTCTCATCTCACCCTCGTCGTCTCTTCTCTCTCTTCACCCCCCTCCTCTTCTCTCATTTGTATTCTTCTACTCCCTTTCTCCTCTCATCTTCTGCTTTCTCATCTCTCCACAGCACCGCTTCTTCCACCCTCGTCTATACCTTATCTCATTTTTCATTCCTATAACTGTCTCTTTTTTTTTTTTTTTTTTGCCACACAACTTGAAACACAATTGATTCTGAACATTTTTATAGATTGCTCCCTTCAAAAATTAGGACATCCAAAAACGCATGTGCATCCACGTATAACCACAGCGGAACGCCTGCACACAGCTTAGCCAGTAGCTCATAGTAATGGCCCTCTTGACCATCATCAGTCAAGGAGAAGGTCATGTTGTCAGTGCTTTTACAACCATCTCCAAGCCAACTGTGGCGCACTGAGCAACACATTAGCCGAGGCTGACCTTGCGAGTGTGTCCACAGTGTCAGCGAGGATGAGACAGACGCCGCTGGAGAAACATCAGGGAGAGAGATATGCCAAAAGGAGACGACAGCCGCCTCTCTGGCAGCCTTTTTCTTAAGGGATAATTCTGTTTCGTTACTACTCGGGTCTTTCTGTTTTAAGAATGCACTTGCAGAAGCAATTGCTGAAATTTAAGAAAACGGCGCCATCGGTTGATAGAGAGCTGAAGGGAAACTTCCAGGCTGCGTTCATGCAGAGGCAAAAAACAATATGTCATTTGCAATACAAATAAATCCAGCCGTGGAACATAATTTGCTCAGTAGTGTGTCATGCTAAATTAGCCTTAACAGTTTGTTTAAAAACAAAGTAATATTATTGTTCGTTTAATATTAATGCTTTGAATAGGCTCAACGAACCATTTCACATAAGCCACTGCAGGTTAATGCTGTGAGAGAGATTCCCCATAAAGATGTTTATGATTTGAGAGCTTTCAGCATTTATCCTCAGATGACTCAGGACAGAAGACTGCAGAGAGAGTCTAAGTCATGTGAGGGCATCGACAGTGTAACTCTATAACCATTAATTATGGCTTTATTTATCTTTAATGGTGTACTGAGGCTCGGTGTATGAGCTGAGTGGCTGCAGCTAATTCAGACGAGGCTGTAATAATAGTAGTAAAACGGAGGCTGAAAGAAGTAGGTGTTGTTGGACAGCAGAGATTAGAGCTAAAAGGATGGGGATATCAGAGGAGTGTTGGTTGATGCCACAGATATGGAAGAAACCTATTTTTTGATGTTGTGCGAACATCTTAATATAAACTCCAATAGTGGCTGAAAGAGAGCGGATCATGTCGGAGGTGGAGATAAAAAAAAATACTGAACAACCACTTGATTTACCAAAATTACTGCAATGCAGAAAAGAGAAAAGACGTCCTAATCAGTTGAGTCTGAACTTGAACTGGTAGAGCTATGAAAATTAAAATGGCTACATTGGCAGAATACTGGCTCTTGCATTTACATCAGGGGTGGGGAATCCTGGTCCTCGAGGGCCACTATCCTGCATGTTTTAGATGTTCCAACACACCTGATTCAAATGATCAGCTCATCATCAAGCTCTGCAGAAGCCTGATAACGATCCTGATCATTTGAATCAGGTGTGTTGGAAGAGGGAAACATAGTGGCCCTTGGGGACCAGGATTCCCCACCCCTGATTTACATTAATATGAAACAGATACAATTACAGCCAATTACATATCATATTCTGTTTTTAGAAACATGATCTATTACTACCAGGTGGACCAAGCGGACCAATCACAGTTGTGGTCTGCATCACTTCCAAGTGTAGTTACATTTAATGGTGTATCAACAGTGTATGTACAGAGTAGATTCAACACATCAATCAAACTAAAAAAAATATCAGCTCATCTTCTAATACTAGATAATCAATAATTCCAGAATATGGATAGTATACGTCTGTGTAGATTCTCAGTCATCCAATTCATTGTCATCCTTGGTTATGAACTGAAGAAGAGTAGCCTCTTGGATGGTGAAATGTCTTTAAGTACCTAAAAGACTAGTGCAGTTGCTTTTTTTTTTTTTTTTACTGATTCTCCAAACAAATATAGATGGTCAATTTTTATTTCATGATTTATTAAAAAAAAAAGAAAAAAAGCCCATTGAGACATCACAAGAAATCTTGACAAGAAAGGGGAAAAGCAGCTTTCTGTAGGGCAAAGAAATCTGTCGGACCATCAGATTGTTGACCAGATTAACTGGACCATTTGCAGTTAAAACCCACATTACAGGCAGATTTAAATGGGCCCAGGAAACTGTAATAGACGGCTACGATGGACACTTTAGATAACCCTTTTTACTATCCACTTTCATTTTCCCTTCCATAGAACTTAAAAATGTTAGGGCCCAATGTTGTCTACCTGACAGGCCAAGTGTGATCATAAAAAAAAAATCTTAAAATCTCTTTCATGGCAAGGCAGTAGTTTCTTGTTTTATACGTGTGACAGCATGTGTGGTTTTCCTCCGAGCAAACAGGTGCAGTATATCTGTCTCTGTGTGTTTGCATGTTTTCCTCAGAGCGCATGTTAATTTTAATGCTGCTCCTGCCATGTTCCAGCTGATCAAGAACCTAAATCCCCTCTGCCTCC
>OMNN01052234.1:0-13213 GCA_900302755.1 Chromis chromis
TTTGGGACATTTTCTTCCATATTTTGGTCATTTTGTGTCTGAATGTGATCATTTTGCATCCCTTTCTGTAATTTATGTTGTTAAGTGGAACATTTAGGTTGTTGTGTGTCTTATTTAGATTTTTTCATTTTCATTTTTAAATTTACATTCTGGTTGATTTGTGCCATTTTCCGTCACATTTTGTGATCATTTGCATTAAATTTGGATTAATTTGCTTCATTTTTTTGTTATTTTGTGTCACATTTCTGTCATTTTGCATCTCTTTGTGGTCATTTTGTATCTAATTGTGATCATTTCGCATCCGTTTCTGTTTTGTTTGTTTTTTTGTTTGTTTTTTTTGCATTAATTTATGTTTTTAAATGAAACATTTTAGTTGTTTTGTGTCACATTTAGGTTGTTAAGTGTGTCTTTTGGATTATTCTGCATCCCTTTATGATCATTTGCATTTAACTTTTGTTGATTTGAGGCCGTTCTGTGTCTCTATTTGAGATGTTTTCTTTCACATTTTCTTAATTTTGTCAGGTTTTAGGTATTTAGTGTCTCCTGTTGAAAGTTTTGCATCTCTTTGTGGTCATTTGCATTTAATTTAAGTTGTTGTGTGTCTCGCTTTTGACATTTTCCATCTCTTTGTTGACATTTCATGTCATATTTGGAAACTTTTCTTTCATATTTTGGTCATTGTGTCATATTTTGGTCATTTTGTGCTTTTTCTGATAGCTACCAAATACTTTCTTATATATAATTATTATTATTATTATTATTTGCCCACATTCAAATGTATTTATTTTTTCTTAATTCTAGTTGAAGAACCACTTTGAACTTGTCACATCTGCTTAAAGTACAAGTAAAATAACTTTATTCTGCATTTGTGTGATCAACTATTTCATATTAAACTATTATACGTTTAGTTTTGTATTACTGTGACATGCAGCTACATGTGGTTCAGAAAATATCACTAGTTGACTTCTGCATTATTGATTTTTTGTGACAGCAGCAACTTTTTTTTCATATTTGAACTCACCATTAATCAGAGAGTATTTGATCTACTTATCCAGTATTACAGATTCTGAATCAATGACATGATGAGACAAACAACAGTGAAGATTTCAGAAAAACCTGATGAAAGGGGGATGAAACAGGAAGATTTGATAAAAATATTCTTTCATTTGAGGCCTCGATAACATCTGGAAAACATTTTGTGAATGTTGTTGTAAGAACTTTATCTTTTGTTATCGTGGAACATAATCTGCCAATGTTCTCCACACATCCTCTGAATGTTCTGATTGAAATGTGACGTTCAGTTTGAACTTTATAGGAACATTATTGAAATGAGAAACATCCTTAAATCTGTATATCTGTATATCATTAGACAGTAAACCTTGTGTTCTAGAGGCTAAAAGAGACGCTTCTTGTAGCTTCCTGTATCTACCAGTCTCTGACATCGGTCTGAGGAAAGTTTGCCCCACTTCTCAACACAGAATTCTTTCACTGTGAGATGTTTGAGGGGTTTCTTGCATGTACAGCCCGTTTCGAGTTACCCCACAACATTTCAGTGGGATTAAGATCTGGGCTTTGACTTGGCCATTCCAGGACTCTCCATTTTTTTTTGTTTTTAAACGTGTATTTTATTTTTACCTCCACCAAGCAGAGGTTATGTTTTTGCCGATGTTTATCTGTTTGTTTGTTAGTTTTATGTTAGGAAGATAACTTGAAAAGTTATGAATGGATTTTAATGAAATTTTCAGAAAATATTGATAATGGGACAAGGAACAGGTGATTACATTTTGGTTATGTTCTTGATTACCATCTGGATCCATGAATTTCTTTGTGGAAATCCCAATATGGGTGGACCCTCATAGGGGTGAGCTGCTTGGCGGAGGTCTGCGCTCTCTGAATGCTTGTCTAGTTTAGTTATATAACTTCTATCTCTCAGTATTGTTAAAACTGATATTAAATGTCCAGATGTCTAAATATGTTTAAAAACGCACACAAGCTCTCATAGGGTGTCCTAACTTTTTCACATGACTGTAAGTAATCAGCTCAGTGGTATTTACCAGTTAAAATAGAGGTTTTGTTTCATAACTGTCACTTTTGCAAAAGAAGAACAAAGAACAACAGCTGTTTTAATTTCTGTATTGTGTGTTTTATGGACCAGAATGAAGCTTTAAATGTATTTATTCCAATAATAATTATTAATGTTGCTCACAGAGACTCACCTGAGTCTAGTTTTACTGTTTATATTAGGGCTGTCAAAATTGACGAGTTAACGCGCATTAATCCATCATCATGGATTAACCCGTGATAACGGGTCAATTTTGACAGCCCTAGTTTATATTGTGAAAACTCCTCCTCTGCTGTCATCTGCTGGAACTAACAAGAACTAGTTTCACTTCCTTTAATAGTTCAGTGGATTTGAAATTAACAGTATGCATTTAATACATTTGTCTTTAATTGACAGCTTTTATTGTAGACCTGAACTTTATCTTTTACATATTTTTATTGTTCTTATCTTTTTTTTTCATTATGTCTGTTCTGTTTTTGATTAATTTCATATATTAAATTCATATTTATTCTGCTGTGTTTTGTATTTTATCTTTCCCATTTTTTAAAACTTTTGCCTCTAAACCACTTTATTTAACATCTATCTATAATCAGGTTCTGTACTAATAAACTTAGTTGCTGTCAAAATTGTGCTGCTTTTTTAACTTTTAAGTGCTTAAACAAGACAAGAAAAATTTAATGATTGTATCAAAACACTGATCAGACCTTTGAACATCTGTAATTATGTACATAAACGTAGAAATGTTGGATTAAATGTCACTGGGTTTTTTTCTTCCACCTTCCACCGACACCGCATTTGAAAAACTCACGTTTTAAGACTTTTCAGGTATTTTAATAAATGTTCAGTGTTCTGAAACAAATTTTAATACTTTGCTGAAAATTTCGGCATTGAAAAAATGTTGCTACTCAAACGAGGACTGTACGTTTAGTTGAATGATGGACAAAAAATGCTTAAATTATGGTTTGTTTTGGTTAATTTGAGCATGAATTATTTGAAAATGTTATGGAATTTTACTTTTCAGTGTGACAATATTCGCTGAGTCAGAGTCGCTTTACTTTCTGGATACATCCAACATTTAGTGTATTTTATGGTTAATAATAGTCAGATTTTGTTCCATCAGATTCTCAGCGCTGCTGGAAGCGAGTAGAAACTTCTTCCGCGTGACGTCATGACGCACAGCGCCGCGCCCAGCTCGGTGATTGGAGGAGAGGTTCAGCGGAAAGCTCGAGAAGAAACGAGAAGAGAGAGAAAAGTATAAAATAACGAAGAAGCAGCGACATGAAGACAAACGAGAGGAGACCAACTTCTGCTTTTCTCTTCCAGATACTTTCTCATCTCTCAGCGACAGTAAGTACGATTCTTAGTTTCTTCTGGAGTTTAATTTAACTTTAATTTTACCGATATTTCACCAGACTCCCTTTAAAAACTGTCTATTTTAAGCTGCTGTGATCGTCAGATTAATGTCCAACAACTGTTTACTTCTATAGTTTTAATTTAAGCTGCTAGTTTTAAATGTGTATTAAAATATTTATAGCTGTTTGAATTTTAGTTCCATTTATTAGAATAATCGTTTAAATATTTGTTAAAATGTTTGACAATAAAGCTCCACCAAACTTGATTTGAATAACTGCTGATTTTAAAATGATTTAATGGTTAGATTATTATACAGTTCTGTTCATCTAATTTAGATGTTTATACAAAGTCAGCAGAGTTTCCTCGACATTTCCTCAGTGTTATAATTACTCAGTTGTTTGGAAATAAGATATAAACCAGCCATAACAATGTATTAATATAAGATAAAACAGAGATAAATCCTTGTGCCTGATATTTCTCAGAAAAATTACATAACATAATGAATGGAGAAAAAATAAGACATAACTATGGTACAGCAGACATTTAATAAAAAAATAAGAAGTAATACTGGCAATGCTTCTGAAAAGGTAAAGTAATATTACATATGACAATGAATTATTGCACACAAATTAAAATATTATACATGATAATGACAGAAATGTCAGTTTTAAATATTTTATTTGCCTTAAAATTAACAAACCAATATTAAATAGATAATTTATGATGGATCAGACTTTATTGATGCATTTATTCTTTTCTTCCAGTGCTTCCAGAGTTACTTTTATATTTCTTATTAAATAAACACGCTTACAGAAGCTGTAATAGTCGCTGTCGCTATTAACTTTTCTAATTTCTGCATCTTCAGGACACAAAGTTTAAGAGCCAAGATGTCTGCAGGTAAAGGCGCAGCGATCGGCATCGACCTGGGCACCACCTTCTCCTGTGTGGGGGTTTTCCAGCACGGAAAAGTAGAAATCATCGCCAACGACCAGGGAAACAGGACCACCCCCAGCTATGTGGCCTTCACCGACACCGAGAGGCTGATCGGGGACGCAGCCAAGAACCAGGTGGCAATGAACCCCAGCAACACGGTGTTTGACGCCAAGAGGCTGATCGGAAGAAAGTTTGAGGATCCGGTGGTGCAGGCCGACATGAAGCACTGGCCCTTCAAGGTGCTTTCAGACGGAGGGAAGCCCAAAATCCAGGTGGAGTACAAAGGGGAGGACAAAGCCTTCTACCCCGAGGAGGTGTCCTCCATGGTCCTGGTGAAGATGAAGGAGATCGCCGAGGCCTACCTGGGCCACAAGGTGTCCAACGCCGTCATCACGGTCCCGGCGTACTTCAACGACTCCCAGCGACAGGCCACTAAAGACGCCGGCGTCATCGCGGGACTCAACGTCCTGAGGATCATCAACGAGCCCACGGCGGCCGCCATCGCCTACGGTCTGGACAAAGGCAAGTCGGGAGAAAGAAACGTCCTGATCTTCGACCTGGGCGGAGGCACCTTCGACGTGTCCGTCCTGACTATCGAGGACGGCATCTTTGAGGTGAAGGCCACGGCCGGAGACACTCACCTGGGCGGAGAGGACTTTGACAACCGCATGGTCAACCACTTTGTGGAGGAGTTCAAGAGGAAACACAAGAAGGACGTGAGCCAGAACAAGAGAGCCTTGAGGAGGCTGCGCACAGCTTGCGAGAGGGCCAAGAGGACGCTGTCCTCCAGCTCCCAGGCCAGCATCGAGATCGACTCTCTGTTGGAGGGCACCGACTTCTACACCTCCATCACCAGGGCTCGCTTCGAGGAGCTGTGCTCCGACCTGTTCAGGGGAACGTTGGAGCCGGTGGAGAAAGCCCTGAGGGACGCCAAGATGGACAAGGCTCAGATCCACGACGTGGTCCTGGTGGGAGGCTCCACCCGAATCCCCAAAATCCAGAAGCTGCTGCAGGAGTTCTTCAACGGCCGCGAGCTCAACAGGAGCATCAACCCGGACGAGGCGGTGGCTTACGGCGCCGCCGTCCAGGCCGCCATCCTCACAGGCGACACCTCGGCCAACGTCCAGGACCTGCTGCTGCTGGACGTGGCGCCTCTGTCCTTGGGCATCGAGACGGCCGGAGGAGTCATGGCGCCGCTGATCAAACGCAACACCACCATCCCCAGCAAGCAGACGCAGGTGTTCAGCACCTACTCCGACAACCAGCCCGGGGTCCTGATCCAGGTATACGAAGGGGAGAGAGCCCTGACCAAGGACAACAACCTGCTGGGCAAGTTTGATCTGACGGGAATCCCACCCGCCCCGCGAGGCGTCCCGCAGATCCAGGTGACCTTCGACGTGGACGCCAACGGCATCCTGAACGTGTCGGCGGTGGACAAAAGCACCGGCAGAGAGAACAAGATCACCATCAGCAACGATAAGGGCCGACTGAGCAAAGAAGAGATCGAGAGGATGGTGCAGGACGCCGACAAATACAAAGCTGAGGACGAGCAGCAGAGGGACAAAATAGCCGCCAAGAACTCGCTGGAGTCGTTGGCCTTCAACATGAAGAGCAGCCTGCAGGACGAGAACATGAAGGGCAGAATAAGTGAGGAGGAGCTGAAGAAGCTGCTGGACAAGTGTGAGGAGACCATCAGCTGGCTGGAGAACAACCAGCTGGCTGAGAAAGACGAGTTCCAACACAAGCAGAAGGAGCTGGAGAAAGTGTGCAACCCCATCATCAGCAAGTTGAATCAGGGAGGGAGGCCTGCAGGCAGCTGTGGACAGCAGGCAGGAGGCCCCCAGGGGCCCACTGTGGAGGAGGTGGACTGAAGGGGAACCTGGACTCTGCAGCACTGGACTGTTTAACATGCAACTGTAAATTCAAAAGTTTGCTCTCATATTTAGGATGTATATAATTAAAAATGATATGTACAAGTTTTTATATTGTTGCATTGCTGGATGGACTCTTCAGAACTTAAGAACATCTGTGTTTGTTAATGTGGTAATGAAAATGTTTGACCATTAAAACCTGTGGTGCAGTATCCAGTAATACCACTAGATGTCATGATTTTATTGCTTTCAGAGCATTTCTCATACTTATTAAAAAATGCTGCTTGTAAACAATAAAAACTAAGCTACGACCAACTATTACTTTATTTTCTAGTAAGTTATTTCCACCATCTACTTGATGTGCATTTAAAATTCAATAAATGAAACTTAAATGTCCAGGAATCACTGCCATCCAACCAAAATGGAGAAGGAGACAAGTGCAAACCAGACATGAAATTCCAGACTACATTCCTTTCTATTGTCTGTGCAGTGGAAGTGAAAGTATTCAGACACTTTACTTTGGTACAAGTACTTATAAAAAGAAAGTCAGGCATTGAAAGCAGATGGATTACAGGAAAATGAACTTAAAGTACCAAATTGTAGAAAATGCTGCCTGAAATAGGAACATCATTAAATAATAAATGATTAGAATAGTATTTATTATGCTTTAATGTGTAAGCAGATTTATGTTAGACTGCAACTAATAACTATTTCCATTGTGGATAAAGATTGTGAGTGTCTTCCCAATTCTTGGATCGATTTTTGGTTTATAAAAAATCTGAAAATTCCCCAATTATGACGTTCACAGTGATTATTTTACCAACTAACATTTCAAATGCAAAGAATATTAAAATAATTCAACGGAATAACAATAAAGGTCACATTTAGGAAGATAGAACTGTGAAACTCTTGTGTGATTTTGGCAGCTTTGGATGGTTACCATGCTTTAATATTCCTCCTCTGCCATCATCTTATGTCATCTTCATGGTGCATCTATAAATGTGTGTGCTTCACTGTCAGGACGATGTGTTCACTGTGGTGGTCCTGATCAGGTCCAGAGGCTTTCTGTTGGAGCATTTAGGACTATTACGACCTATATGACTGAGAGTCTAGCCAGACTTCTTGTGTGTTTGTTCATAACAGTAAATACTGATGTACTCATGTACAGGGGTGTACTCACTTCTGCTGTCTACTGTAGTTCACAGTAAATATATAGTGCCTCATTATGAAAAGTGTCTAACAGACTCCCAGACTTGATAATAATCATTAAATGGAGCCTCGGAGCGTTTGTACCAGATTATTAATATAATGTAGGTCGGTTTATTTATACCGTTTTATTTGTGAAGCGGAAAGCTCAGCGGAAACAGCGCAGCTCTGATCCCGCCCAGCAGCCTGAGCCATCTTGTGTTTAGCAGAACAAAAACGGAGGAAGGAGCCGGAGGATGTAAGGACGAGTCTCCAGACTGGGAACCACAAAGGCTCGGTGCAGCGGGACAGTATGCTCGGCAGTGTAGCACCGAGGACAAACGGCAGCCACACCCCGGAGAACCGCTGATGTTACCGTTAGCTCGCAGGCTATCGAACCTAAGCTAGCCAATTAGCTCAGGCTAGTAGCCCAGGGACGTTAGAGAGAGGCGGCTTAAAGTTTCTGTCTGACCCCGCTGAACCAGCCGCTGTGATTCGTAAATAATTTCGCTGAAGCCAGGAGGGACCTCGGAGGAAATGGACCGGACACGGTGCTGATTATCTGCCGAGAGGAAACCGGGCTATGAGGATTGGGGCTAGCTGCTAGCTCGGCTGCTAACAGTTGTTTTTCGTTCCAGAGCGGAACCACAATAAGCCGCGGTGAGTAATGCTACACACAGCTAGCTGCCCCGCTAGCGGCGGAGCTAGCTAACCTAGTTAGCTTTTCCAGAGGTTTTCAAACTTGGGTCCGGGGACGCCCGGTGGTCTTTGATTTGTCCTCGGAGGCCTTCAGTAAAATAGGAAATAAAGCGAGCGTACTGCAGTTTGAGGTTAACGTTGAGATAATTAGTGTTTAATAGTTTTAGCTGCGTTTATTCCGTTAGTTAGCGGAATTTAACGGTGTTTAAGATGCTAAATTCAGGGAGAGTTCCGCGACAAACAGCAACGTCCTGCAGGGTTTTATTGTCTTTTATCGGTGTGTGTTGATCTCCTCTGTGGAAACCCAGAACAACATTAGTTTTCATGCCGGATTAGCTTCGCCTCAATCAACATTAAATAGCATCTGTTAACATGTTTGAAAAATCAGGAGCCTAACAAAGTCAGATTTAAATTTAAAGACTCGGTTGTCAGTGATTCCTCTCAGAATTCAAGTTAAAATCACAACATGGTGTTAATAGAAGCATCTCTTACAGTATATAAGAGAAATAAAATGTGAGATGATTCTAAAGTGTCTAAATAACGGTGTTATTTCTAACTAGTAGCTACAGTTAAGTATCCTCGTAGTTTCAATCGTAGCATCTGGACTTGTTCGAGTTTCACCAAGATGTTTCACCTCACATCCAAGATGACTTGGAGAAACTCAACCAAGTCCAGATGCTAAGATTGAAACTACGAGGATAACCATGACCTGGATGACTGAGAATCTTCACAGACACACAGTTAAGTATCAAGGGAAGATCAGTGAGCAACTACAAATCAGTGAACCACAGTGTCAGCAGTAATCAGGAGGTATAGAAGGAGCCATAGTACCACTAATCATTGCTGCAGTGGTCGTCCTCCTAAAATGACTCCACGGACAGTGAACTACTTTCATAATCTAGCTGTGAAAAACAGACGGCAGCTGCTTCAGACTTGGCACAAATCAGAGTTTGTGTGAAGCTCAGGCGGTGTGAAGATTACTTCAGAACATCAACCTCTAAATAATCCCTTGCTTGCTCAACACTTTCCGATTAAAGTTAGCTAAAGAACATGAAAACAAGCCTGATGAATGTTGTGAGAACATTCTTTGGTCAGATGAAGATAAATTAGTTGGGCTCAGATGGAGTCCAGCATGTTTGGTGTGAACCCAACCAGGACTACCACAGTGAATGCATAGTCCTGACAGTGAAGTACGGAGGTGGGAGTGTGATGATATGGAGCTACGTGAGTGTAAAGGGTGTTGGTGAGATGGCATTTATAGATACACCATGAATGTCTGTGGAAAAAGCCAAAATACTGTCTGACAAGACGACTCCCAGTCTGCAGAAGCTGGAAGAAAAAGCATGATAACATCCAAAGCACACTGCCAAAATCACACAGGAGGGAGAAAAAAATCACACTATAAGAAGAGAACAGTGAAAACTACTACCTGGACCAGTATGTGTACTGACTTGAATCCAATAAACACCTTTGGGGTATTTTAAAGAGAAAGGTGGAGCAACACAACCCTACTGGGAAATAGCAGCTAAAAAAAATAGGCTGTGAAGGATGTCTGCAGAAATTTGATCAGAGATTTGTCATGAAAAATAAAGGTAGACATATGAAGTATGATTAAAAATTAAGATTACAATGACAAGTACTGATATTTGTTGCATTGATTTTCTACTGTGGGGGCTGTATTTTTAACATAGTACTATGTTAAAAATACAGATTAGACATATGTCTAATCTGTTAGGGTGGGTTAGGCCTCCACCTTCAGCACCTTCTATACTTTCTACCCCCTACCCGAACCAGGGTCTGTATCCCCACCCTGCTTTTATTGGTGCAGTTGGTGAGAGGCTGATGTAGGTGATCTATTATTTTTGCATTATCACTTAGCATTTAGCAGTTGTGTGTGTGCCATCTAGGCCTATGGTAGCATTCTAGGAGTTAACAATAGCTGAAGCTGTGGTAGTATGGTAGCATCTTAGCAGTTAGCATTGGCATTTAGCAGTTAGCACTAACATTCTAGGCGAATCCGGGTGTATGGTCTCCTTGTGTGTGGTCAGTTTGTTAGTAGTATTGAAGTATTTTGGCAGTTAGCGGTTAGCATTAGCATGTGCACTAGCTAAATGGTATCATCGGCACTGGTCACTACCTGGAGCATCTCCTAAACGGGCCTGGGTCAGTTGAACATGGCAGTGCTGTTTGGATTGTGTAGGAGCAGTGTGAACTGGCACTAGGGGGGGTGACTCTGGGACGCCAGAGTTCACCTCCTAGCTTCCTGGAGGTGTCGTGGGAATAAGTAGGTGAAACACCGCTGAAGGGAATCACTTCTCACTGGTATGTATAGTGACAGATTAGGGATCCTAGGTCCTTCACCGAGTATGAATCCTCTCTGTTTGAGCACAAGTGTCTTGTTTTCAAATTAACTGTTAGGTTTTAGGTTCAACTGAGCACAAATATTTTACATGTTCTTTTTAAAGTAATGCAAATACTGTGAGGTCATACGTTGAAGCATTAGACATTTAAGTGATATTGCACAGGGATGCACTCACCTCTGTTGTGAACTTTAAATCAGCCGCTCAGAGACATGATATCAACTTTCAAGCAGCTGACTTTGGCTGAATAAAACTCATTTCAGTTGATAAGGGATGAATCAGGGCGGAGTGGAGGCCATTTATGGAGTCTGAGTGTCTAAACAAAACCGGCTTTATAGATGTGAGGTTTCCGCTTTGGGGCAGAGCTTATGTAAACCTAAAATCAAAGCCACACATCCTGAGTATCCTGATTTCCTCCACATAACTTTGGAGAGATTCAGCTTTCACTTTGTAATTTGCAGCATTAGATACATTTTTCATGTATTTGTTGTAATCAGTGATGCACTCTGTGGACATTTCAGTGTTTAAGTCACATATGAGGACAATTCAACCTCAGTTAATCATTGTTTATTAGCGCTAATTAATGTGTTTCCCCCAACGTTCACAACAAGGAGCTTCTGTTATGCTAAACTGCAGATCAGGGCTGAACATGTGATTGTGGTCATTCGGCGCCACTGACACACTGAATTTCACGTCACACTCTGGGTTTAAAAAGAACAGTCTGTGGCTCTGTTTCCCCTTTTTCCTTTAAAACCAAACGCCACCTCCAGGTTTAACTTAGCTGAACTTTTTTCCACGTAGGGATTTGAGGAAACTTGCTTTTCCAGCGTTGTGTGATTAAGCTTGTGACAACAACCGTGTTTCTTGGAAAATGACCAAAATAGACGCCACGAGACGACTTCTTGTTCTCTGATTCTTTGTTTGCATTTTAACGTGTGGCTGAGGAATCTAAAGACGGTGAACAGTGATGGTGACTAACCCCAGTGTGGTTCTTTAAACACTCCAGTTCACATCCGGATGCTTGTGGTTGGGTTTTTATTGGCTTTTCACGTATGCAATAGAGATAACATGACTCTGTTTGAAGGCTGCGATTATTTTTATGGTTTTATACATTGTTTATTGTGAACATTTGTACTCGGGGATCCTTAAAATAGGTTTATAATAATAATAATAATAATAATCTAATAACAATCTAACCTTTATTGATCCCCTTGGGTTCCTTCCTTCTCTGCATTTGACCCATCCTATTCAAAGTTAACCTTAACTATACATACTAGGAGCAGTGGGCTGCCGCGGTGCAGCGCCCGGGGAGCAGTCAGGGGTTAAGGGCCTTGCTCAAGGGCCCACAGTGGTGGTGACTGGGACAAGCGGTCGCTCTCACTTTCCCACCTCAACCTCTTGCCAGTCCGGGGACTCGAACCGGCGACCAACCGGTTACAAGTTCACTTCACAAACCACTAGGACACCACTGCCCTTATGCACCATTTAATAAAACTATCAGCCAGTTTTTAAGGACAGTCTGTATCTGTGCAGTAGTTTCTTTAAGTATTACCATGATTTTGATTCAGTGTAAAACATTTTTTAGCTTGAAATGTAAAGTAAAAACTACATTTAGTCTAAAACATATCCAGAATTTGCTTAAATACACCCCAAGATACATTTACTTAAGCACAGAATGTGATAGTTTATACTTTAGAATGTCCCCTCAGAGAGAAAATACATGAAGTCTGGACACGAATGATCACTTCTGTCTTCTTCCTTGTATGTCTGTCTCTTTTTTTCCTCTGTCTCCATCACCACCACTCCACTCTACTCTCCAGATGATGGGGAAAACGGATGGTGACAACTACACGCTGGATGACATGTTTGTGTCGAGTGCAGCGCAGCGGGAGGGCGAGGGGAGGGAGGAGGAAAGGATGAGGAACAGAGCCATCGGGGAGAGTAGGAGGCTGGCTGCCTCCATGGATAAATGCCAGCACTGTTTCAGCAGCACTGAGCTCCAGAAGCATCTTATAGTGGCAATAGGCAGCAAGGTAAGTGATGGTTGATGTACTGTGGGCTGTTTTGAGATGAGGAAATCTGTGCAGAAATAATTAATCGCTCACTTGATTAATAAGTCAGTAATCAAATTGTTTATCAAGCTATAATGCAAATCATTCAGTGGCTCATACCTCTCATAAAGGAGGACTTTCTATGTTTCTTCTTTTTATTAATAATTGTATTATTTTCACTGACAGTTAATCTGTTGATTTTTTTAAAATCAATTCATTGGTAAATTGTTTGATCCAAAAAAGGCCGAGGATGTTTGTTTAATTGTGTTATTTTGTCTGACCAATAGCTCAAAAAATATGTCTAAATATGTTCTGTTTACCAAAAAAGAAACTAGAGAATATTTATATATGGAGCTGGATTCAGTGAATTTTGACGTTTTGTATTTTTTATTTAAGATTTTTAAAACTTATTGATCTTCAGAATCCTTAATACCTGCAGGTGGGTTTGACAGGTGGGTTATCTTTTAAAGAACTGACAAAATTACACCATTTATCAGAGCCAGGAACTGGAAAAACAGAAAGAATTGACATATTTTCAGCTTTCTGACAGTGAACTAATCACGTGTGATGTGCCATTGAGTTGGAACAATTACCCAGATCTAATCTTAAAATCATGCGATTTTATCAAAATCACTTTATTCTAGATGCCTCGTTAAAAAATTAATCAAAAATAAATAATTTTTACTAACCAGATTCTCT
>OMNN01052236.1:0-14955 GCA_900302755.1 Chromis chromis
TGCTTAGAAAATATGAGTTTGATTAGTCCAAAGTCATCTTATGAGTTGTGAAAGTATAAAACTAGCTGAGTTAAATTAACTAACTTGAGAAAACAAGTTCAATAAACTTAAGAGATTGAATCAAGCCATTGCATAGACAATGGTTACAGACTGACTAACACAAAAACAGATACATAAAATGGCAGGTTTCCTCCATGTCTGTTTTCTCAAACTACAAAAAACACAGGGAGTTTTAACTCTCTAACAATTCATCCTGGGAAGTCTGCTTTTAGCTGTTCATTCATCCAACTCATTATTTGAAGTCAAAGTGGCTCAAGTTAGAAGAACTCATGTATTTATATTAGATTATATTACATTCAACTTTATTGTCAGTGCACAGTGTAAGTACTAAAACAACAAAATGCAGTTTAGCATCTAACCAGAGGTGCAAAAGTTGCAATAAAGTGCATTATTTACAGTATAGTATATGGTGCATGTTACCGTATAAACACGATAAACAGTATGGACAAAGCGCTTTGAACAGACAAATATATGAATATATAGATGTGGATACAATATAAGATAGATTTCTAAATGTACAGGTAGAAATAAATAGTGGTACAAACACTATAAACAGTATAAATAGTATGTATAGTATAAACTGTATAAACAGAATTGGCAGTATGAGCAGTGTAAATTAAAGTTCTAAAGTGGTCTGAAACTAAAAAAAAACAAAAAACATTTTAAGATATCTAAACAACTAGAAATTAGCAAAACTCATATATTTACATTAAGTAAACTAGAAAAGATGAGTTGATTTGACTAATTTCCTTTATGATGTTTTACAGTGTACACTCCAGTAGTCACAGTCATTTGGGGGAAAAAACACTTAACAGAGCCTAAAAGTCTCCTCTTATTCAGGAATTCCCTCTAAACCTGACAACTGCTTAATACAACCAGTCTGACATGTTGCCAGCTGGAGCAGATACAGCTTAAGGCCATTGCTCAAGGGCACCTCAGTAGTTGTCTTGACATAGGAAATATCACAACCAGATTTTTTGGTATTTTAACACAGTGTTTTCAAGTAATAGTACTCGTCCAACATTGCTAATACAAGTACATATGTCAGCCTGATTTGCTGCACATCTGACCCTACTTCAGAGGTCGCTTTATGATCACATGTTCCCACTTGATCAGATTGAACCTGCTGGTGTGTGGCGGCAGTGACAGACATGATGCCGCCCTCGTGGGAGGTACAGCATTCCTCTGTTAACAGGGAGGCCTCAGTCATCACCTCCGCAGTCAGCAGCTCTGGCACACTGCAGGAACTACAGTGGTTCTCATGTGGAGTCCATCCTCCAGCCCGTGTAATAACACTCTCTCTGGCTGCCTGTCTTAGTGCAGACTATCACAGGTATCACCAGCGCTATCATTACATGACAACGGACCCGCAATGTCTGGAATGACGCCTTAGCGATCCGCTCCTGATCTTGATCTTGTTAACACAGGCTTTAACTTATGTCTTTACGTGGGTATAACTTCGGAATCTGAATGACAGACACTGAAAGACATTTTCTACTCACTGTAAACAGACTTTATTCCAAACCGGGATGCGGCTTGATGTGGTCGTTGCTGTCAAACAAACAAGCCATCTGGCTGAACACAGCTCCCCATTCCTTATACATTAAATTACATCTGTGTGTGCTCTCTAATAGAGTCTGACTCTATAAATATTAGTGGGAGGACTTCATATGGTTTTTGTCTCAGAGCCCAGATGTTAGCTGTGGAGCTCCCAAATACTTTAAGCCTGTTGCAAACAAGAAACATTGACTTAAAATGAAATTCAGTCCTTATGTGATCTGAACCTTTGAAGTGCAACAACACAGCTTACAATAAATGTTTTTAAAATGTTTAACTCAACGCATTGGCTTTACGAACACTGGGTTAGTCAAGTCTTTGAGTAATTCCAGTTCACAATTTGCCTGCTGTTTTATCAAAAAAACAAATCTATAAAGTGTTTCTCAGTAGCAGTGGTATACTCTGCCTTGTTTCCAGCAGACATAATAGCACTTTCCATTCTCATAAATGCTGACTGAAGTCTCCAGAGTTGCCTTCAGTGAGCAAGCAGGAAATGAGTTTCTGAGGATAACAGTGAAAATCTGCTGCTTCTCCTTTCTCTGTAAGGTTGTGAGGTTATACAAGGACATCTGGCTGACCTGCTGAAGCACCATGATCAGAGCATCACTCGCTGCCATCTGCCTCGGTGAGCGACCCGGGTGTGTCTCTGCAGGAGCATACCGCCTTTAAATGCATCATGTTTGACTGCAATGAATCAGTTTCCTTTGCATTCACCCCATCAAACAGAAGCATCCCCTGTCGTAGAGGTCTTGTGTGTACAGTAAACACACTGATGATTATGTTACTTTGTCTGCTATTATGTGAAACTCCCTCTGTCTCACCCGCAGCGCTCCTCCTGTCCTGTGCATGCTGGGCCAAGCCTAACGGATCAAAGAACAAGAAACCAAAGCAAGGTAGACATCATCAGATAGCAAGCCTGTAATCTCCATCGTTCCTGGTGTTATTGTCTACATTGGCCCTCTCCACTGCAGTTGCCCAGAGGCCAAAATAATCTTATGACATACGATATTATCTTGTATGACTGTTGAGAAAAGCCACTTTCTAAATTACATCCAGTTAGAACTGATTTGCAGGCCAAATGTGTACTGTATTGTAATTTAGGTAAAAACTGGGCAGAAGTTGATTGAAAACTGAAAGTTTTTCCACAGGACACATTGTTTTATCAGATTTTCACTGGTTTTGTGTTTACGTGGAGGCAGGTCATGACTACAATTTGAAATATAGTGGCCATTATGATTGCAAATGACAATTCTTTTCTAGATTTAAATTTTCTAGACTTAAATTCCCAACATAGATTCCAAAGTCCTACAGATGTTATTGTGTGTTGCTTGCTGTCACATAAAAACAGCTTTTGGAGACCACATGTTAGAGACTGAATTTAGGGAATGACTGTCATTTTTGATTGAAAAAACAATTGTTTGATCATTGACATTCAGATGGGTGACCAATTTAAAGAAAAACATGATGTTTCTGCATTTTACTGGCATGAAAAGAGTCTACTTGGCCCCTTAGTGAAAGTTGTTCTCAGTGATCTAAGTTCTGAGAGACTACCTTTGTCCTATGACAAACATTTGTGAAACATGAAATATTTTAATCATATGTTATGACCTTCACAGTCACCAGATCTGAACCCAATTGAACACCAATGGGAGATTTTGGACTAACATGTTAGACAGAGCTGTCCAGCATCATCATTAAATCACCAAATGTAGGAATGTCTTTTAGAAGAATGGTTTCAAGTCCCTCCAGTAGACTTCCAGATATGTGAAGAGTCACTGCACATTGAAGCTGTTCTGGCAGCACATGCTGGTCTAATACCTTACTAGGACGCTTTATGTTGGTTTTTCCTTTAATTTGTCACCCATCCATCGTATTTTTTATCAGTCTTTGTATCACATAACTGTTTCAGCTAATTGCAGTACAGTCAATTGTTATGAGTAAACTCAACATCTTAAAGAAACAATCTTGACCTCTGTATAATCCCGTCTTCTTCCTCCCACTACAGTTGTTCCAGCTATAGAGTGCGATGTCAGAGCAGGGAAGATCAATCTCCCCGAGTTCATAGTCAAATGTCCTGCACACTGTAAGGAAACCAAGCAGCAGGTCTATGGGACGGGCGTGTTCGCCTCCATCTCCAGCATCTGCAATGCAGCCATCCACAGGTTAACAGCGGAGTGATGATTGTGACATAAAGCACATGGCAGTCGAAGTTGTCCTTTAACAGTTAAATCTGATGAAGTTTTGTGTCCACAGTGGCGTCATCACAAACGCAGGAGGAAAGGTGATAGTGAGGAAGATGGCCGGGCAGAATATCTACAAAGGCAGCAACTCTAACGGGGTTCGCTCTCTGTCTCTGCCTAAGTGGAGGGAGTCATTCGATGTCTCAGGTATTAATGATGAAGTCAACAATGGTAAACATGGTTCTTTAGAATTACTGGTCCAACCAAAAGCTGACTCTGTTGTGTTTCAGTGGGGAAGCCCAAGAAAGGAGTCATCTACCCATCTACTCTGGACTACGTCCCCTCAAGACCAACCTACGTGAAAACAAGTAAGAGGAGGGTTTTTCTTTTCACACGTATCATGCATCTCTTACCTGCATATATGAATTGTGGAGCTTTACATTCTGTAAAGGATTTCACATCCACAAGACAATCTGATAAGGACCCAGTGGTTTGGAATTCAAAAGATGTCTAGATATCCGTGTTCAAACTTAACAAAAGTTAACTGAAATGTGAACGTTTTTTTAGATATCTAGACTGTATGTTATATAATCTTGTAATTCAATATATTTTAGCATACAGTCTAGCTCAGACCAACCAGTTGCAGGTCAGTTTTAGCCGAGACATCAAGACATCTTTTGGCCTACAGGTCACCTGATCAGTGTGTACTGGCCGACAAAAGGTTACCAGATAACCTGCGCTTGACTCAGGCATGTTGAACTTCACTCAGGTTGAACGAGGAGTCGGAGAGCTGCAGTCTGGTGAAGAATGTCAAGAATGCATTACAACACAGCGGTTACTTTAGACGCTCTTCCTCTCCATCCATCCGTCTTGTACACGACTGCCTTCATCTGTCGTCTCCTTTCAGGTCAAAAGGAGGACAAGTCGGTCACCACGGTGCTGCCTGCAACAACCGCGCCTGAACCCACCACCACGACTCCTGAACCGACCACGACTACCACCACAGCGGCTCCCACCACCACCACCACCACCACCACACCTCCACCGCCGCCTTCTACTACCAAGGCCCGAGCTGCCGTCCATAAAGTCAGGGACGCGGGTGAATGAAACAAACGCACATAAATCATACATCATTTTTACATTCATACATGTGCAAAAAGTGAAATCCTCTGCAGCCAACATGCCGCTCTGTTGACATCTAACTAACAACTTTAGCAGCTTGTAAGTAGAAATACTGTTTTCCAGAACAAGCTTTCATTTGTGTGAAGCTGAGTAATGAAGATGAATGATTGCAGCTGGTAATTACAAGTCACAACTGCAATTATGACAAATTACAGCTGGTCTCGTGGAGTTAATACAGCGCTGTTCAGCTGCTTGACCGAGCTACCAGTATATGTGATCGGCAGGCCTGTCATCGCTCGCATTAAATGAAAACATTATCAGACGGTAATCACTGTGAGTCATCTGCTCCGTTTTGGATAGAAATGCAGCTACAGTGAGCAGACAATGCTACAGTATCTTAAGGTATGTGTGCAAATGAGATGGGCTGAGTGCCAGAAAGCCTCCCAACCATTTCTCTACCCTTCATTTTCTGTAACATTATCTCTCCTCTCTCCATGTTGGCACCCCATTTTTCTTTCTTCTATCCAGGCAGCAGTCACCCGTACCTTTCCCATGTGGCAGCCTCAAGTAAGTGAAACAAAGCAAGAGGGTTGATCTTTTTTTTAATATTTTGGTGGTGTGAGGGGCTGCGGTGGTGTTGCTTAATGCTAGGGTGTGCAGGAATATGTGTTTACATCAAGCATGCGGTATTGGCTTCGCATCAGTCCTCTGAGAATGCTGTGGATTCATCATGTGTTCAGTATCAAAGGTATCAAGTTTGTCATTATCAGTGGCACAACTTGTGATTTAATCAATAAAAATCAGTTCAGTTTACTTGTTTTAAGCCAAAAACTTAAAACACTCAAGCTGCTAGTGGGGCTGCTGATTTTAGTTTACATCAAAATTGACCACAATTTGCCAATTTTGGTAGATCATTTACATGTAAATCAAGATTTTTTTTGTCTAAATTTGCCCACATTGTGTTATTGGTATAGGACAGTCACAGAGTGGTCATGGAAAGAGTCCCGGTCAAGGTATGTCAAAGCTCTCACTGATTCTGCAGCTCTTGGAAAGTCCTATATACCCCATTGAAGTTTAACTAAACCATGGCATTTCTTCAAAGTATTCAGAGGAAGTTCCTATCCGAGTAGATTCCCACAACGTGCCAGTGCAGGTAAACCAAGCTTTAATCTCCATGTGTCTTTTTTTTTATTCTACCTTTGGATTGTCTGAAATTGTCTCCACATTTTCTTCGATCTTCTGTTGCTTTTTTTCTTTTCCTTTTTTACTGATATATACATAAACGCTGCATGGCATCTCTGTTCTGTACATGCACAGCTGCTTTAAATGACTTTTACTGGTCTTCTAACTCAAAACCGGATCATGTTTTCTTCTGTTGTCTTCAAGTAAAAACAGCACCGGACAAAGGATTCAACCATATTCACGCTATATTGTGTTAGGAAGCAATTATTACCTTTTTATTCTAAATATAATTCAGTGTTTCAGGGTGAATAAATCTTTAACTGCAGTAGTGGCTCTGCGTGGTTGTGATGTGTTTAGGTGCAGTGGAACTAACATCAGCGTGCTACATGTACATAATAATTATGTTAATATGCAGATGTTTTACAAGTAATGTTTACTCACTACAGCACAGATACAATTAGGTGTTAACTTCTTCCCAGTAACAATGGGTGGAAAACATCCAGTAACTCATCAGTGATGCACGACTATCACCAACAGTGTGGAGTTACATCAAAGCCATTTTAGGGTAGGAAGACATTATTGTCATGGAAAAAAACTCTAAATATGTAACTTTTATTAGGGTTTTTAGGGGTTTAGTTAACAAAAAATGGGACTCTAAAGTTTATTAACTAACACAAATTACAACTGAGACTGATGGGAATGGCATTAGTTTTGTAGTAGCCAAAGTATTAGTAGTAAGTATCTTGTCATAAAGTATGGGACAGATTCAGATTTTAACAAGATGTTGGTGCTAAATGAATAACCAAGGGATCCCCAGATTAATTAGAATACATCCCCTGAATTTCTAAAGCAAATTTCATGACTATCGATCCAAACATTGTGGAGACCTTTCACTAAGTAATGTCCACCTGTTAGAGATAAAGCCAGAGGATCATTAAAGTCATTAGAATCCATCTGTCAGAAGCCATAACTCCAGTAATTGTTGAGATCCAGCCTGGACCAAAGCAGCGTCCTGGCAGACCGACATTATTAGAGCCATGCTGCTAGCATGGTCAATAAAATCGGGAATCTGAGAAGCCAAGACATTTTTCAATACATATAGTTTCTACTTCAGAACTGTTAGTGCTGCTATAATTACAGAGCATTCCTGGAAAAGAAAACATTGCTCTCAGCAGAAGTTCTGGATAAATAAAAGTTTAAAAACAGCAATGGCAGTAAGTCTTAGGCTTTATTGCATTTTTACCCTCATTGACTGCCACTGCTGGGTTGCAGAGTCAACAAATCTATCTACAATATTTCTTAAAGGAGAAACTCCAGCTTGTTAGTTTTACCTAATGATCGTTAGTTGTGCGGATCCGATTTATAGCTCATCAGTACTGAAGCCAATTGTCTTGGCTGTCTGCCATGATAATCTAAGAGCCTTTTTTCTTTTCTCCGTTAGAAATAGAACACATTTACTGGAAACTGCTAAGGTCATCAAATCAATTTTGTTTCATGTTATCTTGTTTGTTTCCTAATCTTGGTCCCAGGTCTGCGCAGACCAGAGGCGGGGTCAGCTATCAGGAGGCAGCCATCATCTCCAGTCGGCCCAGGTCAGCCTCATCACTAACACACACACGCGCGCACACACAAACAGCTACAAACAGGTATGGCGGGGGTTGAGAGGGAGTGTGGGTCAAGGGCAGCAGGAGGGACAGATGGCTTTGTTGGAACAAGAATCCAGAAACGTAGACTGCTGTAAGTCTGACCCTGGTGTTCACACCCATAAGCCCCTGTGATCTTCACCCCAGGGTCACCTCTAATCCCCTCCATCAAGCATCGCAGCTAACATTCCTTCCACGATAACTGCTGTTTTCTGTCATCGGGTACATCCTCTTGTTCATATTTTCGTTTTTCAAGATGAAAAGAGGCAAATGACGCCGAGTTAAGGCCCGTAAATACGCCCAGCATATATCCTTTTGTTTTTGATATCATGCTGAGGAGAAAATGCCTTCAACTACACTCAAAGCAGAACAGCTGGGCTGCATTTGTGGATGGAGTCCCAGAACTGAAGCTCTCTTCTGCCCCCCCCCCTTCTCCCTTCTTTTCTCCTCTTATTCTATCTGCCTGTTTCTCATTGCTACAAACAGTTTTTAACAGGGTTCAGCCTGCCCCACCCGAGCGGACTCCAACCATGAGCCAGTCCAACCCTGGTAAGTATCTCCAGACCCTTAGCGGGAGTCCTCAAACTCCGCTAGCAGACACACTCACTGACGTAGAGCGTAGACAGGTCTGATCAAACAGGAGGAATAACTAGGGCAATAAAACCCTGGTTGAAATGTTTTATAAAGCAGCACTAATGTTTACCCTCTGTGGGACTCTATGGTTCAATGCATGGCCAGTCCCCATCAACGAGTTGCGGAAATACAAGCAGATACTCGACTTTCACTGTACGTAACAGGAAAAAATGAGCAGCGATGATTCGGATCAAAGCAGTGAGACGACGTGATATCATTGTCCTGAATTCATCTTGTGCCATGTTTCCACTGTGTCTGAGACCACTTTCTCTTCTAGATAAGACCACGATGAGAAATGTGCTCTGTCAGTACTGTAATAACATCTTATGACAGATCCCATCTGGTCTGGCCTCTTCCCCTCCCTTGTAAATGCTTGCAGAGAGGGAGACAGAGATGAAAGCAGCAGCACCAAGTCGCCCGGTGCTGCTCCCAGAGAGACGTCTGACCCAGTCCATAGCTCTGCAGGATCTGGGTCCACTCTCTTGTCAAGAATAGAAAGCTCTCGCCATTCAAACCAGCCGAGGTTTGGCTCAGCGAGGAATGTGCTTTGGTTTTGTCTTCTGTGGAATATGCAAAACCTAAAATTAGACAGGCCTATATCTGTTTAAATGATGGCTGATTGTATGATTGGATTCCTAAAGTGCAGTGAGAGCTGTTTCAGACCTATTTGTCTAACCTTTGGAGATGCTGATCAGTGCAGAAAACAGGTATTGAGACTGGTGACTCGTGGATAACAATGTGATTTTTCAATTTATTGATCGCCTTAGGGAAATTCTTTTGGCTGGAAGTCAGAGGTCAGAGGTAAGGATCAGCCACACAGCAGTATTCTTGGAGCCGGCAGGGATTGAGTGTCTTTCTCAATGACACTCTTTCAGGCTGGATGCTTGCAGAAGTTTTGAACTCTGATTTACGAGCTGTAGGGTTTTCTCCGCCGTCGCTTTGCCACCTGGTTGCCCCAAACAGATGTTTGAATTTATCGCTCAGATTACTGTAAATGCAATGATTAAGCTTAGCCTGGCACTTGTAATGAGACAGCTGCTAAGATTAATGAAGAACCTCTGAGATTCTCTCCATTGTGTCTCTGCGCTGGTGTTAAATCAGCTTTATGTAATTTCTTTCAACAAAATTGCACCTTACTAACATTTATGCAGACATGTTAGTAATGCTGCAGACATATTGCAGAGTGAGCTCCAACCCAAGGCCAGGATCAGTGTCCCTGATCCTGCTCTGACCTTCTGGCCGCAGTGATCACCGAAGTGGCTATGATCGAGAGAGTTAAACTCAATCCTTTTAAAGCACCTGTTTCATTAGAAAAAATAACACTACTGTCTGCGGTATTGCGCTGGGCCTTTGACCAGCAGCAGATTAGGCTAATCTCTACGTACTACTATCTACACTGTCCCTGGTTTGACACCAACTTTAGAATAATACTCCCACGCTTCAGTGGGCGGCTGGCTGGGCTCTCCCAGCCCGTCCTAGTCAACAAAGGCACTGCTCACTAGCTGCCACTGGATGGGAACCTCAAAGCCCTGGCTGTGTGTTTGTGTAAGCTACCCATCCACCACAGAGAGGGGTTAACTGAAGTGTGTTGTCATGGCTCAGTCAGTTTAGACAAATGGGATGCACTGTTATGATTTTGCTCAGCTGTTTGGGCTTCTAGTGTTCAATGACATTTCAATTAACTTCGAGCCATGCAGGAGTCGGGCTGATTAAACCGTATCGTGTTTTTGCCATTTTTTAAGTTGACAATGTGAACATATTTTGATGCCAGAAGCAACAGATAGAAATCTGAAAAATGAGGAACACATTTTCTCAGGGTGTTGGCCTTCCTCAGTCTCTACCCTGCAGGTAGAAAGCAGCTTCATTAAACAACCTGTAGTCACTCCATCTCTGTCTCTGTGACTACTGTATGTTTAGTGTCTGGCTCAAGGCTGAACATCTTGTGCATACTCCACTAATAACGTGGTCGGTTTAGTGGAGGTCACAAGCATGCTGCTCCTTGATGCTTGTCCTGAACACAGCTTTCTAATCTTCCCCTGCCCAGCTTTTCCCAGAAGGGATGGGCCACCCCCGGCTTTTCCTCGTCCTGATTGGTTCCCTGGACCTCGACGACCAGCAGGTACCAAACACAGAGCAGATCATGCTTCATTAGTTGATCATAAACATGCTCAGATTTAAATGTTGCTGTTTTGAATACAATTCAAATCGTCTAAGGTAAGACTAATTTGGCTGTGATATGTGTAATAAAGTTTATGATTTATGAATTAATTGCCAGCTTATTTTTTAATATGATAGTTTTTTAAAATTTTCACTTTAGATTAGTAACAATTTTGGAAGCATTTATGAATGTGAACTGGAGAAAGTCATGTTACAATCACTGTACCATCATTGATTATGTTAACTTTACCTCTACTTTAATACCTGCCAGATAAGTAAGCGTCTTTATCCATGCTGTAGTCTCACAGCATGGATATAGTTGTACTTTAAGATAAATGCTACCAAACCAACATGTTTAAAGCATGGATGTATTAAGAAAAAAAATCCTTTTTACAATATATCCATGGTTTACAAAGACAATGCTAACAAGTAGATATAGAGTTTGCTGTGTTCACCATCTTAGCTTGCTAACTAAATACGAAGCACAGCTAAGGCTGATGGGAATGTCACTAGTTTGAAGAGCCCATGTTGTGCTTTTTGGGGTCTTCACTTTCCTTTAGTGTGTTATATAGCTGCTTTAAATGGTTTGCATATTTACAAAGCCCAAAGTCCATGCCAGAAAACACTGCTCCTTAACTGCCAGAAATGCCTTATCTGAAATCCAGACTTATTTTCCATCCATTATTTATGTCACCATGTCACATATTGGCATTAGGCCTGCATACCCTTATTTCCTTCCGCTAGAGCTACATCTATTTACTGATAGAATATGCTCTGGGGTATATACTCTGGTTTTTTTTTGCACATTATTACATTTAAACATTTTCTAGCAGACCCCCCTAAAATAAAATATAAATCTGTAAATGAGCATAATATGGGTTCTTTAAGTCTGTGAAGATTCTCAGTCATTCAGCTTGTGGTAATCGGAAGGAAACTGCACTTTCTTTTTGGTTCTTGAAGATGTTTCATGTTTCATCCAAGAGGCTTTCTCTGTTCTAACTGACTGGTGGGGTATTTATTCCCACCCTCAAATCACATGATCCACTGCCCATCAACGACCCAAGACTTAAATGCCTTAAGGTGTGAATATTTGTGAAACTGCCTGGTGAGGGATGACTCACCTGTCTGAAGGGGAAAACACCCAAACACAAGGTGGGCAGTGCTGTATGTTCAGTCCAATACAATGAGGAGTGAACAGACCTGTATATTGGAGAAAATAAAGCGCCCACAAGCATATGGCAAAACACAGGAGAGCCCACTCCTCAGGACAAGACTGAGGAATCCACGTGCATCTGGGAGTTGAGGGACACTCCTTTGAGGACAACTTTGGTCACACTCTGGACACTAGACAGAGAAGAAATATTGTTTAAAAGAGGAGTGAAGGAAGTAATCTATGTTAAAAGTGGAGAAGCAATCGCTAAACTGGGGAGGTGGTCTATGTCACCACTTATCAGGTACTTATAATGCAGGTCTGAGCCGCCTCCCTATGCAGTTCCACCACCATTAAGGAGGTGGTGAGGAAGTCATCCCTCACCAGGCAGTTTCACAACCATTCATACCTTGAGACATGCGGGCTATTAGCCATGTGTTTCTGGGGTGAAAATAAATCTATGAGACACCCCATCAGTCAATTCGAACTGTAGAAACCTCTTGGATGAGAACTGAACCAAACCAAAGAAATCCAGATACCTTCTAATGAAGCTCTTTTAATGGGCACTTAAATGTAACCCTAAATGTAACCTGTGTAGTTGCTGATGCCTCCACCTTCTCTGCTGTACACGCAGATGTTAGTTATGCAGTTCCAGACTCAGGATACACATGGAGTGAGACGGACACACCGGAGATTACAGGTAAGTCAGCCTCCAACATGACGATTCGATGTGTGCTGCCCACTTTATTGTGGCGCGTCACTACACTTTGTATCCATTTGAGTTGCATGTGCATACACAGCATGCTCGTGTGACTGGTACGGTTTGGTATCTGCTGACCATGTATGTGTTGAATTGACTCCATGTGTAAGTACATGCAATGTGTCTCTCAGGACACTGTGTTTACATGCCATCTGCCTGCCATATGAGAGACTCTTTGAAGTGTGGAGCAGAAGAGCATAGGGCAGGTTTATTGTGCATGTGAGAGTGAGATACTTTGAGGTGATAATTCTGCACAAAGCCATTGTTTTCACTGGTCTGGGATTGGTTGGGAAGGATATGTGACCAATCACAACCATGAAAATGTGTGCTTTTCCCTCTGAAGTTCTATCCATACTAACGGGTTTCAAAACATCCTCCTCTAGCTCGGGATCACAGGCCTGATATCTCAGACTTTGAGCGCTGGTTTTATAACTTTGGACCATACCGTAAGTGTTTTTCTATTTCTGTTTATGGACAACTAACAGGCCTTCAGGTTTTATATAGTGACATGTATGGGTTGGAATGCTGTAGATGTTTGTTTTCTCTCTGTGACACAACATGGCACACAGATTCCCACACATTCCCACATTATTATGCTCTAATATTGTGTTACATTAGTTTTTTAAATGATTTATTACCTTTTAGACAAAGCCAGGGTTGCTGTTATCCCCAACAACCTACATAACACACAGACATGAGCGTGGCATCAATCTATTCATTTAACTCTACGCAAGAAAGCAAATAAGTCTATTTGCCGATATGGCCCACTGACAAGAACCAAAACAGCACACAAGAAGCCCACACTTTCAGATTACAGGCCATGCTTCCATCTGTTTGAAGACACAGCCGAGCCTCCAAATCTAAGGGACATGGTTTGGAAAAGCGAGTGGCTGAGCCATTTCCAGCGAGCACCACAAAAGTACCACCACACATCCAACCAAATGAAACATGGAGCCAGAGGGAGCGGGCTGTAATACCATGGTGTGATTATATTTCATGCGTCATCACTGATATTGCCTTTACTTTTAGCACCCCGATCCACTGACTCAGATGGCAACCATAAAGTACCACTGGACACAACCCATACTAAAGGTGAGCAGTGGTTACCATGGCTGCAGACACCTGTTTGTATCCAGGAAGGTATCAGCTTGGACTCATCACACAGCATCCGCGAAGCACTTTTTTCTATTATTTGCTCTGCTAATCATCAGGTTGTGAGATGTTCTTAGCTGCTGCTGCTGCTGCTTAAGCCTTAAGCCTACAAAAAAGATGCAATGTTTTCTATTTGTGACAGATTAACCTTGGTGAGTGTGTGAAATAGTGTGGTAGAAATGTGCTAACGCTAGGCTTGTATGATATCATCTATGCAGTGGAGCCAGTGGATGCGTGGAAGCCAGAAGCAAACCTGTATGAATCAGGTAAGACGGCTTGCTCTGCTCCGTCTTTCTGCCCCCCTAAACAGTCTCTTTGCCAGTAAATCCTCAGTTCTGACTGTAAGTACAAACCAAAAAGCATCTGGGTTTCGGCTCAGCCTGTAATTGAAGGGATCTGGAGTCAAAGTCAAATGGCATGGCTGCCGGCGGATAAAATCAGTTCCTGTTTGGTATATTGTTTGCCACAACAAATGCCAACTAACGGGTGGGAACTCCAGAAAATGGACAGCTGCAAATTTTACCAGGCAAACTTTAAGGTTGATTCTGCAAAAGACGTCATTTGCTTTTGGTTTGTAGTTAGAGAGTAGAAAATATTCTCATGACAAAGTGTAAGTGCCTTGCCTTGGATGGTAAATAGGCAATTTTTTCCCACTATCACGTAAATGGTGTATGACTACATGAGATGGGAGTGAGTAATCTATAAATTTAGGAATACATATGTGAGTCAGATTATATAAAGGACACTAAATATCCAGTAAAGTTTTTTGTCTTTATGGTATGAAGCCTAATGAGCAAACTTTCGCCGAATTCTGCTTTCAACTCGTGTTTCTTGATTTTCAGGCTTCAGCATGAGAGAGCAAGACCCTGTACCCAGAGTCCCTGAGCCTGTGTCACAAGGAGACCCAAGTATGTCCCTCTTAACACTTGTTAAACACAAAAATCTTCTTTCAAGCTATTCATTTCATTGTCTTTTCTTCAAAATCTGTGGTGAGCATTAAAGGTACCATGTGCAGTTTTTCCTATTAACAAACACGGACATGTTTATCCTCATTTTTTTCTTACAAAAACATACATGCAGATATACACCAATCAGCCACAACATTCTGACCACTGACAGGTGAAGTGAATAACATTGATCATATTGGTACTATGTGGTGTTCTGCTGGAAAACCTTGGATTTTAACATCCGTGTTGATGAGACTTAGACACCCAAATAAACATTGTCCCAGAACAAGCACACTCCCTCATGCAAATGGCAATGCCAAATGTCACTGGCCTACCCCGCAGGAAAATGCACCCCACCACATGGCAAAAAACATCAAACCATCAGGAACATCTTGAGGAACATGACAATGGC
>OMNN01052237.1:0-14740 GCA_900302755.1 Chromis chromis
CTCCCTCCCCGCACCTACGTGACAAGTGAAAAAGGCATGCCTTTCGCATTCATGGATAAAAAACCCGCTGGAGTTAAGTTGCACAGGACGCAGGGAAAGTTTTTCCGCAGACAAATGTTCGGCGCTCTCCATTCGCTCCAGGACCGAGTACATGTAGAAATCCCCGAGAAGTGATCTGCGGGAGGGCTGCACACCCGGAACGAGCACAAGGACACTGAAGAGGCGCTTCACTGAAGGGAATAGAGGAAGAGGAGAGGAAGGGGGGGAGAGAGAGAGAGAGAGAGAGAGAGAGAGAGAGAGAGAGAGAGAGACTGAGATAGAGATCCTATCTCACTCTCCCAGTTGAGATCTTCAGCGGATCGCGTTCAGCATCTCGCAACTGGTAAGAAGAGGCACTTTTTGGGTGTTTTTACGCAGCGTAAAAGTGGGGAGAGTTTCTTGAAAAAGTAAGGTGTGACTGTTTGTTTGCTTTTAGAAAACTCATAGGTGTGGTGTGAAAGTAATTGCATATCATAGATAATCTAAATCAGTGCATCCAAGAACTGTTCTAATGAGTGGATTTCGATTGTGCGCCTTTTCTCTTACTTGATGTCATTTTGTTTTTCTTTTGCAGCAAGACAATGTCTAGTAAAGCGACTTTAGCATTACTCATCTATGGAATCATAATGCATTACAGCGTCAACTGCTCACCTGTGGGGCTTAGCTTTCCCAGTGTTAGGTATGTATACTCTTATATGTCTTCAAGTTTCCCTTTTCAGGTGCTGATTTCTGATTTTTACGCACGGAGAGGAGAGCTTTACATGACTGTACTTAGCAGCAGCAGCAGGCTAAAGAGCATATCTGCTTTACAGTTAGTTATGTCTGAGGGTATAATAGCCTATTGGATTAGTGGCTCTGACAGCCAATCTATAGGGCTGAGAAACATTCACCAGGGAGCGGCGGTAATGCAATTCTGGCTACTGAGCCAGTGAATTACAGTGTCTCAATCTATCCTGCAGCCATCAATCGAGCATTTTAAATGATTAGATAATTAATAGGAAACGATTTGGTCATAAAAGTCATGTTAAACCTTTGATTTTTTTTAAGTAACATGTCTGAATAGGTCAATAATAAAAGAGCTTTCATGCGTTTTTACGCATGGACGTCTCCTGATTTTTAAATTTAGATATGTGAATAATATTTAAATGTGGCACATCCTGGAAAACAGACTGTAAAGATTTGTCATTTTTCTCACATCCAGACTTGACAGTGAGGTTTATGATGAGGATGGAAACTCCTTCCCGTCATTGGATTATGACAGAGACCAAATGGATGTGAGAAGCGCTCCGTCTGTCGCGGACGACGTCTACACTTTGTACTACCCACCGGAGAAAAGGTGACTATCAGCAGCGTTTTACGCAAACTTTTTTTTCTTCTCCCCCCCTCTTGGACGTTGGAGACATTCACATCTCATTACTGTAGTCCTATTTCTGTCTATGTATGTCGTTACGTTTTGTGTGAATCAACGTATTGTCGAAATGTTGTAACTCCAAACACAAAAAGGAGTTTATTTTACCTGTTTTTTTTGTCCAAATGAGTCTTGTCCTTTTAAAAGAAAACTTAATCCATAGGGAAGCGTAGTCGATGGAATCATAAGGAATAAAAAAATCAGCAACATTTAGCTGCAAGGGAGCGTCTGTAGAGTTTTAAAATCTTTTTTTCCCTGTAAATTAGTTAAATAATTTGGATATCCTGAGGAAATAATGCAATAATGTGTTTCTATCGAACACAAGTTAAATATTCTCATATTTAGTTGTAGAGTCTTTAGTTTATTCCAGGAAAAAAGAAAAAAAAGGGAGTTTAAGGCCTAATTTTAGTTCCAAGATGGATTTTTTTGCAGTGTAGCTCACTTGACATTGTTGCCTCTTGCGCTGGGTGTGTGGTGATTTTACTGTGTGGCTATCTATCATCCCAGAACGGAAAGGCATGCAGACGGCATGTTTAATAAAGCCTACAGGAAAGCGCTGGGTCAGTTATCAGCAAGGAAATACCTTCATTCTCTGATGGCAAAACGTGTAGGGTAAGAACATCTTCTTGGTTGTCCCCTCTTCTTTTTATTTTATTGTACTTAATGTGTTTTTCTGTCCTCTGTGCGTTTTTCTTTTGACTGATCCTTTTAAAAGCTCATAATTCACGCTGTTCTACGTACTGTACGTGTCTGTGCGCCCCCATTATCTCCCAGCATGCCGCTCAATCTGGCGCCCTGCGCCTCTGAATCAGCCTTTATTAATGCTATAAAGTCGTCGGGGGGGAGAAAGCACAAAACGGGCACTTGATTGATTTGGGAAGTGTCATTTTCTGCGCTCGCTGCAGTGTGAGGCGCAGAGGGAAGAATTACCCCGCACAAGGTTTAAATTTATTTCCATATGAATAATTTATAGGCCCCAGTCCCAGTGGTTCCCGATGGAAGCAGGGAGGGAGAGAGGGAGACAGGAAGGGAGGGTTGCAGTTGGTCTGGCTTTACGAGCAGCATCTTAGTGCAAAATGTGTGCCAAATTACGCATGGAAGGGTTAAAAGTTAAGCAGAGAATATGAACAGGTCTCCAAATTAAAAGCCTCTCATGCACAGTCGACACTCCTGCACTTCCCTGCTTCCTATTTTTGCTGCTAAATCTGGTTATTTGCTCCAAAACCAGGACACAGATTGGGTTTCTCCAGAGCAGCTCTCCAGGCTGCATTGTTCTGCACAAAATGGGGATCATCCAGTGATTTTAATTTTTTTGCCTTTAAGATGGAGGCACAGAGATCTTCCTTCAAGTGTCCATGCACCTCAGCACCATACAGTGGGGAGGGGAGGGCTCATGTGAATGTACACCAGTGTGATGGTACTGACATGTGCCTCTTGTCTCTCCCTTTACAGCGGGGGGAAAGCCCTGGACGACAGCTCGGAGCCCCTCTCCAAGCGACACTCAGACGGGATCTTCACAGACAGCTACAGCCGCTACCGAAAGCAAATGGCAGTCAAGAAATACCTGGCAGCAGTCCTGGGGAAAAGGTATAGACAGAGAATTAGAAACAAAGGACGGCGGCTGGCATATTTGTAGCATCTCTCCCCTCCTGACAAAAAAAAAACAACACAAAAAAAACAGACACAAAAAAACTTAAGTGTGTGCAGCCCCCAGATGAAGTCATTTTGAGATCTGACCAATCAGTGGATCGCTTTTGTGTTCTTAAACATGTATTTATGTATGAAGTAAGCCATTAAAATGAATATTTTGATAATAATATTGTTTTTTATTTTGTACTTAAAGCACTTGAGGACGCACATATCTACTTTGTGGACCAATTTTTGTTCATTTGAGAGAGAAAAACAAACAAACATAGCCTCTATTTATGTAATCATTGATTTACTTTTTTTAGACTTATTTATTGAGGAGGACACAATTGTTTGACATGATGATGATGATATGCTCCAACAGCCCTGTCTTTTAAACATTTAGTGGAGAGACATGAATGTGAGGACAAATAAATAGTTTAAAAGACAATCAATGTATTGAATGCTGCTTTTTGTAAAGTGACATTAAGAGTTTAGTTGTCTTTATTCACAACAGCCTTGAAGACATAGGTTTGCACCATATCCTACAAGACATAGACTTTGATGCCCTCCCGGACGGGGATGAGTTTGAGGCTTTTTTGGGAGACTGGCTGAAACAGTTTTCTCCCCAATTCCCGGTGAGTTTCAGGCTCTTTCCTGAGGCCGTGTCCTCGCATGGGGGGGGGCTTCTCATGTCCCCCTTTTTCTTCTCACCTTCAACTCTTGTGATCCAAACACTCAAACCCCAACTTCTTCTTCTTCTTCCACCTCATTCGTGCTCCTGTCTCTCGAGAGTCTCACAGATTTGAACCTTTGGCTCCGCCTGTATCACATACAGGCTGAATGTGGGGGAGGATAATATGTTTACATATCATTATGGATTGATTGATTTTTAGTCGATCTGGGTTAAACCAGACGTGAGCCCTGTTGGTTGGCTTTAAAACATCCAAAATGCCAGTTTTTAAGTTAAGTCCAAAAGACAAAATCTGAGATGAGGACCAGAGTACCTTTGAGGTTTTTCTTGCCCTTTTTTCTTCCGCAGTGTTTACAAAAGTGAGCTTACACCTTTGACTCATGTAAAAGTGCCAATCTTGTGTTTCTATCAACTGGATTCTGTGTTTGGAAACCTCTTACCCTGCTGAAGGTTTTCTCCCCTATCTCTCTCACCGCCCATATAATAAGTATCACTGACATCTCGAGCACCATCAGGCAAAATTACAAAAAAAAAAGACAAAAAAAAGAAATGATACTTGTTACATGGTAACTTCTCCATCAGTTTGTTCTTTGTGAGAGACATTCGAGGCAGTTTGAACTCTTGTGTTTGAACCTTCTGGGTCTATTGTGCTTCCCTTTTCTGTCATGTGAACCAATGTAAAAAAAAAAAAAAAAAAAAAACTACAGTAGATTGCATGATTAAAGTAATTGCACTAAAGCCACCGCATCCGTGCAGACGACTCCAACTAGATGGTTTTGCTTGCTTTCTGACTACTACAAACATACATCTCCTGTCATCTCTGGATGTTGTTTTGTGCTCCTGTTCTTCTCACTTTACATTTCTACACGAGCTGTATGTTCAACCTTGTCCTCCAATGGAGAATCACTCTGAATGTACTTTACTGCTGGCAAGAATTTCTCAGTCTAATGTCATGATTTGTAGGTTCTGTTGCTCAGACGAGTAGAGATCTTTTTTTTGTAATTTACTGTTAAATTATGTTTGAAGGAAAAGCTGTGGATGATCAAAGTGGTCATTTTTTATTGTCTTTACCTGCAGTTTGGCACAAAAAGCTGCCATGAATGATGACAGTGAGAGTAAGAACACAAGGAGAAAGCATAGAAATGCCAAATAAGAGAAGAAGAAATGGGCAAAATGATAATTCTAGTTTAGAAAAGTTAGATCAGGCTAAATTTAAATAACCAAAATGGTAAAAACCAAAAACATACTGGTTCCCCAGTTTGCACAAATTTGTGAGGAAGGAATACAGATTTTGAGGACTTTAGTTTTCACACAGCAGGGTAACATTCTTCGATCTGTGTCTACTGTATCAATCTTTCTTTAATTTTGCATTCCCCTCTAGGCTTTGTGACGCAGGAAGCAGTTTGCGGCTGTGGTGCCTTGCATCGACTTTAAAATCGCCATGAATCACAGATGGCTATTTAGTGGCCCTACAATGCTGCACATCATCAGCTTACATTTCACCCTTTTGTTGTTGTTTTTGTGTTGCACAGATGTTTGATAGGACCTTTAGCGTCATCCAGCTTAGACGTCAAGCGTTCCCGCTTGCACCGCTTTCTTTGGCATTTTTGTTCTTAGAGCACTAGACGTAGAGTTTTCTTTAATTTGTTTTGTGAAAATAGAGGGTAAGGAGCAGTTTCCCGCTCTTCATGAAACATTATATGTATGATAATGAAAGCGCCAATAGCCTTACTAAAAATGAAATAATCTTCAAAGATATATTTACTGTGTGGAAAGTGAATATTAGATTACTACTTCAAATGGCGATCTGCAAAGGGTCAGGTCAATAAATGTTTAAAAAAATAACGTGTTGTAAGATTTGTATGAATAAATTTTTGTAAACAACAAAAATTTCGTCTAATCTTTGAAGCCGATATCACCACAAGCCTTTTTGTTTGAGAGGACTAGTGATGAAAACCTAAATCATGGAATGGAAATAGACTTTTATTTTGAAAGTTTTAATGGGATGTTACAATACATAAGAGGAGGCAGATCAAATAAGAGTAAAATCCGGTTGTGCACATCAAACATTAGCAGCATGATACACTGAATAAACTGCACACAGTCAGACAAAGCAACCAAACGCACACGTGAAACACACACCTGCAAGCTGAGATCCAAAAACACTCAAAAATAAGAAGAGTCCATCACTATTTTCTCCATCAGTGTGGGTGTCATGTGTCGTACTCGTGCGGATGGTCAATAACACATAAAAACCAGCAAAACAAAGCAACCTGGTGATCAGGAGACCCACGTTTCTACCCCAGTTCGGCGGTGACTCAGTGAGTTTTTGGCGGAGGAACAGTGACACCAGTTGGCCGGGTGTCTGCCTCCCCTCGGGACAGCATGAGTAAAGAGACGTGGGAGGGATCACCCGGCCGGCGCCACACACTGCCTCGCTGCACTTTACACCTCTCCAGGACTTCAGCAGTCGCCACCAAAGGCCTGCAGGACTGGTGGAACAGTTGGCCGGTGTCAACGCTGCTACACACTCTTTGTGCCAAACACAACAATGTGAGGCGAAAGAGAGCCGGTGTGGACCGGTTTGAACCAAGCATGTACAGAAATGAGGGAATACACGCATTTAGAGACACAATTTAATGTACACTCTTGCGTAAAACAAGAACCCACAAAACTGAAACTGGAATAATTCTGTGACTGAGAACAGTTTTCTCATCAATTAAGGGGTTTTGTGCCCCAAATAGTTCCAGGCCAGAGTTAAGGAGGACCTTTCAACCAGTAAAATGATCTATAAGTGCATTATTTACATACATAATAGCATTGCAACAGTACAGAATTCAAGACATAACACTTCTGCTCTCCAGTTACACAGCGTTCAGGGTAAATGTCCTAATTAGAAGCATTGTCTCATCTTATTTTATCCTTTTACCAACATCTGTTTATGTTTTCACATTGCTAATAAGAAACAGATTTCATACAGTGTAGTGAAGCCTGATCATCATCATTTGATAGCTATCCACGATAGCACAGCCTGTACATACTTTAACAATCCCCACTTTCTCTTATGCCTGTTTTTCCATCACATTTTCACAACAAATTATAATGTTATTGCCTGTTTCTTGTAAGAAAACTGGAGCAACGTGACAACAAAATGAGTGAGAGCACATTTGATAGCTACTGTAACTTAACAACAAACCTGTCTGTTGGTCTGGGTTTCCATCACCCCCCAAAATATTCAGAATTTAAAAATCTATATCCTGAAATATCCTAAAATTCACCAACATATAGGATGAACTTTTTATTGATTGATTTATTTTTACAATAATGTCTGACAGTGTCTTTAGATTAAGGATTAATAAAGTATAACCATATCCATAATCAAATAAACAGAATGCATTGTTACTTCATATGTGGACAAGTTGAGCATTTGTTTCTACTCCGTACAGTTACTGAAGCTTTTTTCTTTTCTAGATTTTTAATTTTTGGCCTTTTATGCCTTTATTGGATAGGACAGTGAATAGTCAGAAATGGGAAGGAGTGGGGAAGGACATGCGGTAAACACCCAAGGTCGGAATCGAACCCAGGACAGCCGCTATTCCTCACACTTGGGTCACTTAACCATCAGGCTATCGGGGCGCCCTTACTGAAGCTTTTTTAGCAAAATTATAGTTAGTTTCAGCGCAGTGTAACGTCTTGACATCAACATTACCTTTTCATACATGTCCAGGCTAAAGTGAAGAGCTACGATGCCTTGAAATGGAACTAGTGATTGCCACTCAGGAAGTTGTATTCATCTACAAATGCATCTACAAGCAACCGAGGCTAACCACTTATAAATCCAACAGTCTCCTCAGACATCATGAAATTACGAAGAAATACTCTAAACGACCAAATTGCAATGTATCAATTAGTTGCCACGCATAAAAAAGACCTCTGAGACCTCTGCCACAGCTGGAGGACTGTGAGTTTTCCGAAAATGTATGATGTCTTGAACATCACATGTGGTGTTCATACGGACTCATCTCGTAAACACGATAAACACGACCACATTAGAAGCCGCCATTATTATTGGTGTGGTCCCAAAATAATGTGTCCCTTAAACAACTGGTGCCAAAATGAACAGATGCTAACTTTATGCAAAGATATCGAGTAAAATACACTGAGAATGTTGCATGACATTGCAAGACAACAACCATTCGAATCATAATTTTTGTAACATTTTACAAAACTATCACCATCAACAGTGACATGACCAATGTAACACTCACATTATGGTCTAGTTTTCCACTTTTTGATTACATTTGAAAGTAAACAATTTGCTAATTATCGGTGGTTGGTTGCTCGTCGTAGCATAGCAATCCATTTATTCCTATTATATATACATTATAATTATGGCCCTGGCTCTAGTCTGTCTTAAGTTAAATAAACACAGCGTTTTGATGTCCATAATGCCCTATAGTTTCTCCATACAGATCTCATTTAGCTGCTAGATCTCTTCTTGGTGCCTTGAAACAAGACAAAAGACTCAAATTTTGTGCTGTAGAAATTTTAACCTTTCTCTTGTTTATTATTTTTACTTCCTCAGTTACATCCCTGCTGTTTCCTGCTATGACAAGACAAAATCTGCTCTGACAAGGTTTTATTGTCTCTGTATAAACAATATTGTTTTCTCATTGAACTTCACTGTACTGCTGCCCAGTGCAATATTTTCTACTGGCCTGCATCTACATGACTTGCATGTTTCTTTCCCCTTTACACATAAAAAGTCCACATCAGGAGGTTGGAGGGGCTGAGGTGGTGGCTTTAACATAAAACAGGACCTTGCTGTTCACCTTGTAGACTGGAGTTTGAGCCCAGTGTTACATTATCTTTGTGCTTTTTTCATTGGTGTTTGTTTTGGTTTATGCAACTTGGTTAAGTTGAGCAAGCCATACTATTTTGGGGTTGAAACACACTTGTGCCAATCCTGACCACAAAGCTCCAGTTGCTTTATAGATTGCTACTTATCCCAAGAACAGCCCTAAAATCATTGGTGTCAATATTTTACAGCATTTTTTGTGAAAATAATGCTTTTTGCACTGCAGACCAGTGTAGCTATCACACATTTTGGTGTGGGCTGTGCTGCTTTCAGTGTCCTGAAAAAGGCTGGATAATTGAGTTATATCAACAAAAAATGCAACAGTAGGTGGATGAATATACAAATTGCATGTGTTTGTTAAAAGTGGGATAATAATCCTAAAAGTATCCTGACAGAAAAGGTGAGATGTGTGCATCAGTTCCTGTGTCTGCCTCCTGTTGAGCCTCCCACACTGGGTGGCATTTGGAATACCACCACCCACCCTGCAGCCCTCCACCCAGCGGTCTTTCCCCACAAGTGACACCATTTTATATATGTGTGTCAGTCTCAATTACAGCTAATGACCTTAAATAGATCCCCATATATCTGATAATAGGTCACCAGAGAGCAGCACCATTTCTAGACGCCGGAGGCTTCGCTGCTCTCCAGACCTGCCCTCTGTAGTGCCTGAAATCTCTTTAAAGGGCTTCAATTACGATCACATCGCTGGCGACTGTGAGTACTTGCAGCAGCACAAAGCCATGTGGGGTATGGGATGTTAGAGCGACCACACAAAGCCCGGCGTGTCTCTGTGAGCTCCCCTGTGTGTGTAATAACCCCCTCTCAGACATGAAGGCAGGGCTTTGATTTTGTGGCTGCGGCCTCGACTCTCAGCGGAGTGCACACAGAGGATGATCAATGGGAGTGATCTGATTCCCGTGGCCCGTGCCAGACCCTTTCTTAACCCTGCTAACCCAATCAACCAGTGTTGCCAAGCAACCGGTCCCAGGAGGATGCGACGGTAGTGGGTGGGGTGTCGGTGGCCTTCCCGAGCACCGAAAGATCACTGGTGGATATATTTCACTCAAATGGCTTCAGCCTCAGCGATGTTGTCTTCTATGGGCTGAAATGGCAAGTTGGAGCTGATGAATAGGCTCAGCGTCAGGAAAACAGAGGTTGAGTAATCCGTAATGATTCATAGAAGACACACACAAGGCTTTCACAAATGAATCACACAGACAAAACATGTAACAGACAACAAAAGTGCTCAAGTAGTAAAACCAATCTGTAGAGGAAATACAAATTGTGCATTTGAGGAAGCACCTGAAAGCTATATTAGATTTTAACATGTCAGTGTGTCTTGTTTTTAAAGATTTTAAGCCTTGAAGATGTCAAAGTATTTGTTGTGATATGAGCAGCTCTGTGTGGCTCCATTCAGGAACACCAGTGCTTTGAGTTAAATGTGTCAACACCCTAAGGGAGAGTGTAAGCATGCATGGTTGTCTGTGTTAGCCCTGTGATTAACAACGTGTCCCTGCTGCTTGTTTTATGTCAGCTGTGATCTTCTACATTTATAAGGCATGTCTAGCTAATGGATGGATGCTAACATGCTCATGTTAAGCAGGTGTTATGTTTACTATGTTTGCCATCTCAGTTACGAGTCTTACCATGCTAACATTTGCTAATGGACACATAATGCAGCTAACTTTAGCTTTGCAGGTATTTGGTTGTCAACAAAGTATTGTAAATTTTGACCAGAAAGGTGTGCTACGAAGTGTGGTTACTGGGTTTGTGGAGTTTTCAGTGTCAACTCTGGCTTTCTTTTAACCTGCTAGATCACCATGATAACTGATGCTGCACACCTAACCTGCTCTGGACGAGGTTTAACCTTTATTTATCCCCTTGGGGAAATTCAACTTCTGCATTTAACCCATCCTACTATACATACAAGTAGCAGGACCAGTGTGCTGCCATGGTGCAGCGCCCGGGGAGCAGTCAGGGGTTAAGGGCCTTGCTCAAGGGCCCAACAGTGCGCCACCACTGCCCTCCTAATTTCTTAAATATTATTATATTAAATTCTGTTCAGAGTTTGGGGTTTAAATCAACTATGAAAACTGCCACCCTTTAGCAGTTCTTTTTACTGACGATTCTCTAAGAGCCATACAGAGCCTCAGCTGTGGGAACACGTTTAATCTGCAAACCTGTTGAGCTGCACAGTGGGAAAACCGTATGTGTGCGTTGTCACAGGAACCTACATGTATTCAGCCAATAATGCAAAAACTGTCCAAAAACTATGCTTGGTTCTGATTTGCTTCCAAGTTGGTTTTACACTTGCTGGTGCTGCAGCTAATAGAACACAGATTAGTCTATTTATATATTGATTTGGCCAAAGACTAAAGTGATTTTGGCATTTCCATTATGGAGCAGTGTCCACTTCTTTAATATCATGTTTAAATGACTGATGTTTAAAGTATAACAGCTCCAATGTGTCAGCTGTCATGTTAGAAATAAGTCACTGCACTGAGGATGCACTGACTGGTAAAATTAATATATTAACTTACAAGACTAACAGTTTTCTACCAGCGTTCCTTACTTGCATCATTTGCAGTAATAGAGCTGCTTTTTACCGTAATAAATTTTTCTATTACTTATGGCTCTCCATTATAACAACCTGTTCCTCTTGACTAAGTAGGCAGCATGCAATCGCTCCATTTTGTGCAGAAGAAAACTCAATGGACACGTCAAACACCAGCTTTTATGTGAACGTGCACAGAAGACCTGGGTTATAAAGGAAAGTAGATAACTACTATTGTGATCTCTGCTTGGGATTTTAGGTTTAGTTGATCCAGCTAACATAAAGAAAGCCTGGCTATGTTGAACTTGCTTTGTAGTGTACCCCTCTGATTAAGTATTATGTGCTAACATCAATCTTCAGGTTTGTGTGTTGCTTCAGGTGGTTCTGGATATGTCTAGCTGGGAGGAGACCCTGACGTAGACCCAGAACTCACTGGAGGGACTATATATATCTCATGGCCTGGGAACATCTGGATAACTGGAAAACACTGCTGGGGATAGAAACGCCTGGAATAACCTGCTTCACCTGCTGCCTACTTCCCGGATAAGCAGAAGACAATGAATCAATGGATTTATGGTAGGAGAAACATGAATGCATAAATTACTTTTTTTTCTGTCTGAGTCTGAGATACTTCAATGGAAATGTGAAAATGTTGATCTTCCAGTGATACTAGGTAAAAGTCTGGGGGAAATCGATGTAAATAACAACAAAGTAATGAAATGAAAGTCTGTTGATCGACTAACCAATAGCCTGACATTACCATCCACTGTAAAACAAAAATCCCTACAACTAATTATTGAGTTGAATCATCAAAACAGAATTAATAATTTTTTAAACATCTGCAACTTTTGTCGCACGTGTTAGAAAGTTAAATTCAAGGTTAAACTTCCCAAACAATAAGCAGTATGTGAGTCAAAACCTCTCCTGTCAAGCCCAGCATTTTTACAGTGTTTCAGCTCCGTGTACAGAAACACCAAACACCTGCATTTTCTAAACCGCCTTCGGATAAAAGATTACAGACGGCACTGTTCCACATCATTCCTATTTAGGTCAAATCTAACTTTGCTGCTGGCAAAGTGCTGCCTAAAAATACTCCGACTGTCTCTCACACATGTACTCCACAAACCTAAACTCCGAGCATCAACTCAGGATCCCCCCCTGCTCCTCCGGGGGGCTTTGTGAGTGACAGCTTTCTGAAGGGGGAATCCACATGAAGCCCTTTCATCATTGCCGCCCTCTGGGTCCTGCTTGACTGACTGCAGCACAGTGCAAAAGTTCAGCTTTTATGGGAAGCTATGTGTTTCCGTTGGTGACATGTTGTTTTTTGATGCAACACGTCTAACAAAAGAGAAATTTGGTATGGGAGTCGACAGAACCGGACTTTTAAGACATTTTTCATGAGTCTGACGTCCATTAAGAACATTCCTGAGTTCGACCACTGTATTAAGGCTAATTAATCATTCAAAAGTAGGCTATGCAACTTTTTACCGAAGAAATAACATACAGTGCTCCTAACACTATTTAACCACATGCTAGGAAAACATAATATTTAAGCATTAATCTTCTGATTATCCTTGTCGCCCCGTAGTAGCATTGTTGCACTGAAGCCACAGATCTCCTACATTTTAAACCAATTGTCAACGTTTTTACATTCAACCACATTCATACGAGAAATTCTAATTGCTGTGGAAGTGAAAACAGTTTTCAGACAAAACACGGGAAAGATTCTTTCAAGGTCTCTTCAGCAAGGAAAAAAAACAACATATTTTTCCTCAGCAAACAAAACATTGAATTTACAGCAACAAAAGGCAACCTTGGTCTCGTCCATACACCCAGGAGGTTTGCAGCTGTACAGCCAGTCTAGTGTAAATGGTAGCAAATGTGACATCTTACAAAGCCTTTTTACTTGAAGACCGAATGCAACACAAAAGACACTGCATGTTTTGACACCCACGCAGCGCACATATGTATAACGCAACCTGCAGACAGAAGGATTAGTTACCTTATAGCTGGGGAGTGAGAGTTAATGTGAATGTGATAATGTGATACTGCTGTTCTGGAGAGATGCCGTCCAGGTGCAGTTGCTGATGTGGTATATAGCTTGAAAGCTGTTGGTGCAAGTGTTTCTATGTAAAAAAGTAAATATATTCCATGGAATTTGTTGGCTTTTGACATATTTGCAGACTGTTTTTGAAGCAGTGCTTAGAGATTAAAATGGGATATACACCGATCAGCCACAACATTATGACCACTGACAGGTGAAGTGAGTAACATTGATCATATTGGTACTAAGTGGTGTTCTGCTGGAAAACCTTGGATTTTGCATCAACAGAATGCAGTGGAACAAGTTTGATTGACAGAGGCCCCACTGCACAAGCCAGAGTACCCAAAGGATCCACTGCCAACATCCTGGTGCCAGACCCCATAGGACACCCTGAGAGGTCCTCTTGTCCATGTCCAATGGTTCAGAGCATTTTTGACCACATAAGGGGGACCAACACAATATTAGGCAGGTGGTCATAATGTTATGCCTGATTGGTATATGAACAATACAACATAGGAAATTAGCTTTTTCAATCATTTATTCAACAAAAATATCAACACATGGATAGTTTTGAGATTACTTTTTGGGCTTTTTTGTCTTTATTATATGAACATCTTGCAGCAAAGGGCCTGAGTTGTGTTCAAACACAAGCTTCTGTAGTGAGAATTCGTCCTCTATTGGGTGAGCTAACTGTCCACGAGTCTCTGACCTCAGCTTTCTGAAAGTTTTTGACCACTTTTTCATGCAAAATCACCAGACTCGTGAAAAAAGTTCAATTCTCTCCACTCACATAACTAATATCTCTTTTTTTAAAATACGTTTTTCATTGTACTGTACAATCAGTGTGTTGAAGTTTGCCATATATGTTTGACTTTGGCATTATATCTAATTGGCTCACATCTGACCCTCATCCCCAATTAAAGTGTCATTCGTTCACAGAAGAATTGGTTTAATTAACTTTCTGTGTAGGTTTAGCCAACTGTGTCTATTTGTTTGAATATATAGTGCATATAGATGTGTGTTTTTGTCTCTGGGTGCAGTGTACAGGGAATAGAGAGAGCTGACAGTGTACCTTGTTAAGTGGTTGGAATTTCTGCTTCTCATCCCACCTTTCCAGCTGAAGCAAGTGCCGGAGGCCAGTTGATTTTCATTAACAACCAGAGGATTCATCTGTACAAATTGCATGCATATCTAAGGGAACAAACCACAACATTGTAATTCCATATTCCTTCAAGTTAAATTTGCATCTGCATCACACACCCAGCTCATTCCTCCTGTGTCTCCTCCACCTTTCCTCTGTCTTTGTCCTGGTGGTCACTGTACTGTACATCAGAGCCCAATTAGCATTCTCCTGCCTCGGACGTCGTGGCAGTCTGGGTTCGGAGGCCAGAGGTTGGGGAGCATGTTCCTGGATTTGGACTTAACACTGCACTCATTACCGGGCTTGTCAACTGACCCCTGATGTCATTTTCCCTCACATCATTAGAGATACTTTAAGTCTCAAAGCTCAACCGGAC
>OMNN01052238.1:566-18232 GCA_900302755.1 Chromis chromis
CACTTTAAATCCTTGCTATGCACAATCTTTCTTTCAAATGACAGCAAATATCTTTAATAAAATAGTGAAATATTTGCTCACTGTAAAGGAACGAATGACCTTTTGTAAAAAATACAGATTATTTACAAATTTTCCCCCTTTTTTATGTTTAAGGTGTAAATTGTTACTTTTTTCTGTGATTACTAGTTATTTACTAGTTCAAAACATTACAGCTAATAAGGTACATTTTTCACAGTGTAGGCAGGACTTTGCACAGTAAAAAAAAACAACAACTTAGATCCAGATCCATGCAACAGTCTGCGAGCAGAATGAAACTAATACTCTTCCTCCACGCCCAAATCTTCCCAGCCTTAATCAGCACTCAAGGCACCATTAGCTCCCTCAGACTTGGGGAGTGTTATTAATGTGTCCATTTGGTCGGTGCCCCTGAGAGAGGAAATGGAGGAGAGGCGTAATGGGTCTCTCTCTCTTCTCAGAGATGGAAACCCTGCTGCTCCGCCCCTCCTCTCAGGGGACGCCGCCCTCTCTCTCTCCTCTGCTGTAATCCCCAAGTTGTCTTGATGCTATATGTCATTACAATCTTAATCACAACCGTACACTGCCACGCAATAATAGCGCGTCCCGTGAGAGACGCAGATTACGAGGGGCTTTACTTTCGAGAACACGAGGTCTCAGATTTCCACGCGGCGTGACGATGCTGCAGATGCTGTTTTCAGGGCACAGATGAGCAGATGTGAGGTTGGGATTGTGTGGCTGGAAAGAGCTTCGACCAGGAATTAGCGGTTCGCTGCTCTTCCTGGACTGACTGTCACCAGTGGACACACAAGTGCTTCCCACAAACTATAAAAAAACCAAATAAATAATAAATATTTCCAGGGTCTTAATAATTCAAACGTGGGTTTCTATGTTGCTCCATCGAATCATCCTGACGTGATTAGTTATTTAATGTTTGTATCAATAGACCTGTCAGATTTAAACTATCTAATATGCATGGAGGTATTGTTGGATAAAGATCAGGCCCATTACGCGGCTCATATATGGATAATCAGCCCTCTATATAAATGCTGGTATTAATAAGTAGATAAATGCTTGTGTACTCTGGCTGCAGGCAGATAAATCTCCTATTGAGCAGGTGATGAAGTGATGATAGTGTGTTTATTATTCCACTCTCACTACCTCGGGCCTGAAGGCTTAAAATGGCTGATGGCTTCATGATGTCATCTTTGGAGCGTTGGAACAGGTGCATGTCTCCCTCCAGTGGTTGGTGGAGCTGAAGTTGGAGGTCAAAGCGCCCGTCAACTCTTCCTGACTTCAACTTTAAAAGGAAGAAGAGGAGAAGAAGCAATAAAAGCATATTAAAGCACTTTGCCAGACTGTGTTTGTTCCTGTTTAAATCTGATTTATTTAAAGGCAATTCCTCTTACAGTGGTGTTATAAACTAACAGGTGAGCCATGTGTACTTTTTGGGCTTATTTGTGTATATATCAAGACAAATAATGAGAATACGTTTGAATCTGCAGACTAGACTAACTAAACTATAATGTCAAATCACAAGAAACTGTTGTCCACACAAGAACCTCAATGACTCAGCAAAAATAGAATAAATCTGTCATTTAATAAGGGAAAATCTTCAACTAACATCAGTAACCAGGGGAAGACTGCAGGAATATTAAACACTAATTTTAGTTTTGCTCATTCACTATTTTAATAGTATGGCTGATTTTATCCTTTAATTCTTGGCTAATTGAAATGATTTCACACATTTTATATATTATATATTTATATCAACATTGACTGTTTCTTTTATTGTTTGCTTTAAGAGTTGAACAGAAATCATGTTTTCATCAATATAGTTGCACCTGTTTAAATGCACACCTTTACAAATATTATCTGTACAGTTTGTTTAAAAAATGAATTTATTCCATGTGCAAAGGGTGATAATATGTGGAAAACTGTGGCCTATAATGGCATTTTTCAGTCTGGACCATCATCTGCACAACATGCAACAGAGACCAGTGAGGAAGAAGGGGGTACGAGGCAGGAGGTGTTTGTTGTAGCTGCAAAGTTTGCTTTAGGGCTGAAACCTGATTTTTCACTTCAATATTAAATCATTTTGGTATTAATATCAGGTTGACAAAGTTGCCAAAGTATTAACCAGAGTGTAAATTAAATAAAAGTAAAATTAGGTTGCATGTGTGTATGTGAAATATGTAAAATAACTGTCAGAGTTGGTGACGTTTTAATTATTTGTCCCTTATCTTGTGACATGTACTCACATATTGTTCAGCTACATAAACTGCATGTCCCTGTCCTCCTCCATTGTTGTTTAGTTCTGTAAAGTTTGGGATCACTGACATTTTTAAAGTATTTCTATCTTTTGGCAGGCAGGGATTGTTGTGGTGTACATTCTCTGTGCCTAGACTGTGGTCACTGAGTTACTCTACTGTCTGAGATGCAAAGCAGAGGCAGATCAAATAGAGATATTCTGCCTATTCATATTCATGGTTTAGGGCCAGATAGCAGTGAAGTTTGTTTTGAACTTTGGTTTGATTTCTCCAGTATTCCAGATAAGGATCTTTTTTTAGTGTAATAATGTGGTTGATTAGAGGTTATGGGATTCAGCTATGGGGTTTGTAGTGCCTGAGATCTCAGGCTCGATGTGAAATGCAACCACAATTTTTTAATGATGGTAATCGATAGGCAACAGCCGAATCCTGCCCTGCATGCATTAGTAGGTGTTTTTCTTTAGAGGTTTAATATGGACCTGTAGAACTCTGCATAGAGAACCTCTATGGGATTCCTGTCCCTTATAGTGATGACTGGGTGAACCTCAAACAGCGATTAGTTGGATTTCAGTCAAAATTCTAATTGGCATGTCTATTTTGTTAAAGTTTCTTTGTTCAATTGCAGAAAATGCTATGTGTGCTTTTCACTTATTTTCTCAGTTAATTGACTAAATGCAATTTATGAAATGCCAGAAAACAGTAAAGGGAAAATAGCCATCACAATTCAAGTCAAGTGAAAAATCCTTCAAATTGCTGGTTTTGTCTGACTAACCTTCCAACACCTAAGTATATTTAATTTCCAATGATGTTAAACAGAAAATGGCAGCAAATCCTCACATTTGTTGATATTCCTGCTAAAATATACGGCTAATTAAAATTGCTTCCCAGTAATTTCCGGTAACAGACTTTCTGAATGTTTTAGCTTGTGTGACTAAATGTGGCTTTGCACTGTTGCCCCAGGAACCCTACTCTCCTGACCTTTAACCCCCTGACTTCTGTTTCCCAAAGTGACATTCCTCGTGCATGGTCACTATTTTAAGAGTGAGGATGAAGCTCAAGATGTGACCTTAGGGATAATGAAGTCTGAACATTGGTAGACCAAGTGCATTAAACTTAAAGGAGACCATGCTGAAAATAATGCTTTTTTATGAGCCATTTTCTGGTGAGGCTGAGACCTTTGAAAGCGCCCTTGTAGAAGGAACATCCTGTAGCCTCGGTGGTTTCAGCCTGTGAATGAAGGTGTTGTTCTGAATCACCTCCAGTGCGTGAAATGGGTGTGAGTGATTTCTCAGAACGGATTTCAGTTTTGACAGCCTGTTCACTTCTGTCACCTTAACATCAAAGTTTAAACCGCTTTTTCTCCTGGTCATCATTTGTCTCTATGATGACTCATACCAGACCCCTGCAAACAGTTTTTGTGCAGTTTCTCAGTTTAGAGTTCCTCAGTAATAAAACCATTATTGACCTTGGTGTTACCTATTTGCTGCAGCCTCTGAAAGCACACAGTTAATGCCTGATTATGACTTCACACCTCCTCAGAGGTGTTATCTTCTGATGGAGGCATTCACAAGTTGCGCGCGCATGCACGGGCACGCGCACACCCACAAACAGTGTTTACAAACAAGTGGCCTACAGATGGCAGGGTCACTCACTCTGATGATAACATGGCCTGCAGACAGAACAGGATCACAAAGCTGCAGCCAGTGCAGGCCAACATGAGGTAGGTCTGTCTGTCTACCTGTCTGTCTGTCGAGGAAACTAGATTTGTTGCTACTGATTACACACTGTGACAACAATCATTTATAAGTCAGCTAACCTCATAATTCTAAAGTAACAAGATGCTGCAAAGGGAGCAACGTGCAAAACCGGACATGGATTCCGTAGTGGAGCAGGAAGACCCATCATGCACCGTGGCTTTGCTCTGCTGCGCCTTGGACATCGAGGAAAGCTAAATCACACAACCTCCCTCCACATACCTGGTCGATTCTGGGTTCGGATACCTGATTATTCGGTGATATCGATGCGTTACCGCGGATTATCGATTATCTTTACCTGTAGTGATCATTGCGACCGGTTGCACGTGTAACCCGGTCGCTCCGCTCCTTTCTTGTTCGGTTAAAACACTCCATCCGTCTCTTACTGCACCCCGAGCAGCATATGCGCGTATAGCTACCCACCAACCGACCTTGAATCTGTCCTCGGATTAATTCTGACCTGTGATTGGTCGCGGCAACGGAGCCGCATCAGCGTCCTAGATTCTGATTGGTTTATAGCGCTGTCAGTGCCGTCGTAACCGCCTCCTGCTCTGTTTGGTTGGATCTCTCTGCTCCCCTTTCTCTCGGCGGTGGGTCGGAGCCGCTGTCCCTGGCCTCGCATGTTCCCCTCCGGATTCCTATTTTGAATTTGATGCCCCTCTTGTAGATTTGCTTCATTTCCACAGAAAGGGCCGCAGTCGGGCGTCCGTACACCGGTGTTTTAGAGCCCCCAGTATTCGGCGTTGAGAGACTTTCCCCCGAGCATGGCTGTGGTGAGCGGATCGTCTGGGCCGGTTGCCCGGCTCGAGGGCCGTGAATTCGAATACATGATGAAAAAGCGCTCGGTGACCATCGGCCGGAACTCGTCTCAGGGCTCCGTGGACGTGAGCATGGGCCACTCGAGCTTCATCTCCCGGAGGCATCTGGAGATATTCACCGCCAGCGACGACGGCACCGGCAGCGGCGATTTCTACCTGAGGTGTCTCGGTAAAAACGGGGTGTTTGTAGACGGAGTGTTCCTGAGACGGGGCGCCCCTCCTCTGCAGCTTCCACGAATGTAAGTTTCCCCCCTTCCTGGAGAACATGTGGACGCTAGCTCCCGGTAGCCGGCCAGCTAATGTGAACAACTTTGGGTTTATATTGGCCAACAGGGTCTAGAGCACCACGTGTTTTAGCATGTTAGCAAGAACTCCGCATCCTGTTCCCAATGCCATTTTCTTTGTTGACATTCTTGTTAGCAACAGTGTTAATTAGCCGCCTGCCTTCATCCCACATTCCATCCAGTGGTTAACTTAGCTTTAGCCGCATTCCTCTGTGTCTCTAGTGCAGCTAGTTAGCCAAAATAACCAACCTACAGGGATACCATTGTTGATATTGACTAGTGGTGGATTTCTCCATCACGTGGACACCCTAAAGTCACAAATGTATTCTCGTGATACTGTAAACATCCCTCCTTGTGCTCATGCCAACATGTTAGCTAGCAGTTAGCTTCTCTATAGTTGTGAATGGATCTCTTCTCGACCCCTAAACGTAAACAAACCAGCCCGTCCCCGCCCTGTCAGCTCCTAACGGCACAACCTGTGGGACCTTTCACCTCTATTCAGATAGCCCGAATTCACACTAACCAACGCCTTTCTTCGATAACTAGCTTACATTAGCCACTAAACAAGAATACAAGTTCTTCCTTTTAAAATTTAATGAGAACTTTTTGTGAGGGAGGTTGGTGGAGTTGTGTCTTGCAGGTTGCAGCCTGCACCGTTCCATTGTTTGACTTGCTGATAAAGTGCTGTTGTGAAATATTCTGCTTTATACACAAACATTTATCAGACAGTCCTTCACTTTTCCAGTGAGCTGTAATGCTTGGCATTTGAATTCCAGTAAATATTTCCTGCATGATTTGGATTTAGGCCATGTTGCTCATACAGATAAAGTTCCTGGTTAAAAAACAAACAACAATAACAGCAATTGAATGCCTTTCCTTAACAAAAAACACTCATAGACAACTTTGGTAATCTAATTATGAACACATGTGTTCTCCATTGTGATGATTAGTAGCCTTTGTAAATTTGATATTGTTGGATTTTTTAACAAAAACAAACAAACAACCAATTTAAAGACATTCCCATGAGGTCTTTGACACTGATTGACATTTTTAAATACTTTTTTTTAATGAGCAAAACTTAAAATACTGAGCAGTGTTATCACTTACCAACACTAATAATTTGCTGCATGCCTAAAATTGCCAACAAATCTCATCTTTTGGCTCATTTAAAGTTAAGATTAGCCAGTGTCCTGTTTTTAAATCTGCAGATCTCATACCTGTTTTATCTGCAAAAACAAACAATGAAAACAATGAGTCACTACATTGTTTTCTGAGAAATTGTGACTGAAGGTTTGATAAGCTATATGAGTAATTGATATGTCGATAAGGATTGTCAGAATAAATGACAATAACAATATCTAGTACCAGAATGGAAGTCGTGGGCTTTTTTTCTGTTGTATATTTGATGCTGTGTGCAATTTTTATGTCCTGACCTATGTCTGGTTAAGCTAAACTACTGTCAACTCTAGTTTTATGGAGGAAAAAAATCTAAAGAATGAACAAAAGACATTCTTGTAAGTGATTTTAATGTGTAATTTCTGCCATGTAAGAAAAATGGGTGGAAATATGTGTACACATGCAGATTTAAAACTACAAACCATTTGTGCATCACGAAAAATAAACCAAACCAGGGTGTTTACATGTTGGCCAGTTAGATTTGTTTGGGATTTCAGCATGCCAATAAAGTGGCTGCAGTTCATTCACTTCACTGCCCTGTAATGTAGACAAACCTGCCACTTTCTGCCAACACTGGTCAGACTTTGCACACTGCTCTCAGCTATTGTGCAATCCCTCAATATGAAACCACTTTTTTTTTTCTTGACGCTGCACAAAGTCGACTTGTTTTGACTTGATGCAATTTCTAAATTGGCCCGTCGCACAGGACTGTTTTCTTCAGCTGCACAGTTTGAAAGTTACTGCACTGCTCTTTAGCCACATCATCCCTACAGTATATCAATGCACTTTATTATGTTGGCACCACGAGGAACAAGGAAGGAGCAGCAACGGTATCAGATTCTTGTATTGATCGAACCAACTGTCAATAAGGAGCTTTTAATTAGTCTTTACTACATGGACTTCCCTGACACCTAGCACACGCTTTACTGTAATCCTAAAGCTAGAGAAGACCCTTAAACGACTAACACTGTCCATGATAAGACGAGCGCAGCTGAAGAAGCAGATTGACAGCATGAGACAACTCGCAGAGCTGTGGCTCAGGTCGGTTGTATTCCAGGGATTCCTCTTTGGTGATGTAAACAGAGCCAGCAGAAAGCAACAGCCTTCCCTTCCCCTTCCTCCCCCCTCCTCCTCCCCGTCCTCTCCCACACCCACAAATTCACTCCCAAGTTGGTGCTCTTCCTGTCTTCTTTTGTTTACATTCTCTTTTTGCAGGCTGGGTGGGGGTGAAAATCAAGTGAAAGCTTTCAGTTGGACAAGCTTTGTTTGTTGTCGACCTCACAGCTTAGCAGCGTAGCAACTGTGCATTTGCGTTTTTGGAGTTTAGGCCTCATTGTTCATACAAGAGAAAAATAGGGGTTATAAAGAGGCTTCTGTGATTGCATGCAAGAGGGGGGCGTTCAATAACATAATAAACACAGGTTTTCCTTCTATAAGCCTCATCTAGACAATAAGAAAGTACAATTAGGAATTAAAACTGATGTGTTGCACGTAGCTGGTAAAGCATCTAATGTTGGACTTGAATGGTAGGTTAGATTGTCAGGCTTGAGTACCTATTTTATCTCACATCTCAAATATTTCCCGATAGGAATCAGGAACCTTTCAAGACTTTTGACAGTATTTCACTTTCCTAAATAAACATATGAAACTCTTTTTATATTTAATCTTCTAATTTATTCACAGCATTTGCATTTCCCAAGTGTGCTCCTTTTATGTTTTGTCATATAAGCTGTCAATTACTTTCTCCATTATCCCCAATAGTGGTTTGATCTATTCAATGCAGGAAAAGTCCAAGATGATGTCTTTGATTATCTTGTTTTGTCCACAGCCCAAAGATATTAGGTTTTACTGTCATAGAAGAGTCAAAAAAAAATCATTATGTTTAAATTTAGGCAACTGGAATCCGACGATTTATACTTATTTTCTTTAAAACATCAAAATAGTTGAAAGTTAATCTAATAGCTGACAATCGATTAATAATTGCAGCTCTAACTGCAACTGACTGACACTGTCAATTAACCTTCACATCAGTTTCTTGATTAATCTTTTGAGTCATCAGGAAATTGAAAAAACAGACCTCAATGCAATTTCCCCATTGCACAAACTTACATTTACAGATACTCACTCGCCGCAATGTCACAGAGGATGTCGAAGCAAAATATTTGTATTATTGCTTTAGAAATGGCTTAAAAAATTATAATAATCCATATAGTTGACTGTTATACTATTACTGTTGATGAGGCAGCCAGTAAGTGGCCTACATGTGCAATATACACTCTAATATTATGCCTAATATTCCTATCAAAGGGCTGTTAGAGTTTGAGCCAGTATTTATATTTGCACATACAGTTGCGTTCACTGACAGCAGGGTGACATACAGGAAAGAACATAAAGGAACCAAATACTTTGTGATATTTTATCTTTTATCGATATATTTAGATTTCATTGTTCCTACTCTGTCAGTTGCTCAATATTAAAATTGTCTGATGTTATTTAAGGATCTTCCACGACTTCATCAGCTCCACAGAGAAGACTCAACCCTTCCTGAAAGGGTGCATGCATAATGAAAGTGTCTCCCCTCACCAGTCTGGCTCCAGGAAGTGTTTCAGTCTCCTCCTGCGAACGGCAAAGCTAATTTGAGATGTAGGTGTCGGGGATACAGTTCTCTCAGCAGATGCCAGCTCTGTGAGGGCCTGGCAAAAAAACTGCTTTGCCTGGCAGTCTTGTACTAAGTGAAAACCAATGTGTGCCTGCGCCGTCTCCAGGGTGTCAGGCCGCCCGATCCCAACAGCGATTTAGAAGAGTCCTTTCTATTCGGTGGTATCTGTGGATGTTGCCACCACGGTTTCCCTTCATCCCTCTGATATAAACAACTATTGTACACCAGTGATGCTGCTACAAGTCCAGAGTATTTTAATTACCAAAAAGTCCACCTTACAACTTCAGTTTCTGACGGTGATGTCTTTGCATGTCCATTTTGATAGATTTTCCCCTGTAAATAATATACACTATTAGTACTAATGGCACAGACCTGTTGAATTAAATTTTGCAGGTATTCATGACATCCTCAAGATAAAGATGTCCTAATCACCTGTAATGCAGGAGAATGGGATGTTGCGTTAACAAGAAGCTTAAGCTAATGAAAATTAATTGTGAACCAGCCCACATAGGCTATCCTGAAGAATTTGACACTAAATTAAAGTTGGTTGAGTTGTTCCTTTACTCCAGCCACTTCCTTAAAGTTTGAGAGAAATTAAAAACTGAATGAGCAGAGAAAGCGAGAAATTCTAACTTTTAGCTCCCCAAAAACACTGGATCTGTCAATTTCCATCATAAAATATGGAGTCTTTTGGTAGTATCTCCCTACTAACTTCTTTTCAACCAATATTATCAGTTTTTAATACAATCTTTGTGGTCAAAAAACATTCACAGAATCAATGTTAGTCTGGCCCTTGTGTAAAATTAGTGGAGTGCCCCTTTAATTTCTGGTAAGTGACAGTAACTTCACATTTGGTGGATGTTTCTCCAAAAGTCGGCCAACAGCCTCGCCTTCCTCCACAAATCTTCCCATCTGATTTTTTTGGTGTCATGATGATCAGCAACACGCCTCACTGGGTTTTATCAATTTTGCATAAATGAAGAGAACAGTGGCAACCTAGTTTACCGAGAGGAAACGGGACATGCAGCAGATCCATCCTAGAAGCAGAGACACCAAATTCTCTCTCTCTCACACACACACACACACACGCACACCGAGCCTCTTTGGAGCATAATTTAATGCAGCAACAAGGCATTCTGCATATAAAGGAAAGGAAAATGGAACAAGTCCTTACCCTATTTTCTGCCACGTGCTGAAAGTCATTGTTGAAAATGTAGGGAGCCTGACACAATGTTGGGTATAACAGAGCAGTGGGTGTTGCAGCAGTTTTAAATATGTGCTTGAGGTTTAGGTATTGATTATATTCACAATCAAACACTTAATTTAGCTTATAAAATGTCAGAAAATGGCAAAAAATCATACCATCAGAAGGCTAATACCTACAGTCTAAATCCCAAATATTCAATATTGTGCAGCAAATCATCCATCTGAGAGGCTGTAACCAGAGAAAGTACTATTTTCACTTGATAAATCACAAATCATTAATCAGTAAATTTTCTGATTTGTATGATCAGATAAATCAGTTCGCTGCAGAAAAGTAGTTTGATTTGAGGCACGTTGCCATTGTTGACACGGCGCTGAGGCTCGTGCACGTCAAGCGTGTCTTATATTTAACACTCCGCCTAATTTAGCTCGGTTTCCAGTGAGGCCACCACTTCCTCTCAAAACAGGGACAGATCAGTGTGTCATCAAGCCATTGCATCAGTATTTACATGGAATTAGCGTACACATTAAGGTCAGGCAGAGAAGTTACTATTTGCTTCTACCAAAGGGGAGGTTTATGTGATGTTGACAGGTGCTTCGCCACAAATACAGTTGTGAGAGTTCAAAAAGTTAAAATCCTGTGTGTTTCCTTTTGCAGGTGCACTTTCAGGTTCCCCAGCACAAACATTAAGATCACATTCACAGCCCTGTCCAGTGGGAAGAAGGTGAAGCGTGAGGCGCCCGAGTCCCCAGTGAAACCAGTCCAGCCCCAGATCTCCCCCCTGACCATCAACATTCCAGACAACATCGCTCACCTAATGAGCCCCCTGCCATCGCCGACTGGCACCATTAGGTACGCATTGTTGGAAATTATGTTTTCTCTTTGTGTGTTTTTTTTTTCTTTGGAAGGAGTAGCTTGTTTGATCAAAAATTCACCTGCTGCTTTTATGATTTTACTTATCAAAATTTGCCTTACAAGTGAAGACTCATCATTTAACCCTCTGAACCCCAAGCAGTTTCTGGCCGTTTCTTTGATCCTGTTACATTTTTTACTCACTGTGGGTTAATTTTTATTGTAGTATAAAGTCCTTCACCTCAATTGGAAAAGCATTACCATGGCTAGAAGTAGAGAGAACTCAAAAATGTCTTCTGTGCAGTATAGCACATTTATATTGGCATAAATCATAATAAAAGAAAAAAAAGAATTTTAATTTATTTGATTACTTATTTTACAAGAATTGAAAAAACAGGGAATTAATATGTGCAACGTGTCTCCTAAAATCCCCAAATTTTTGTCATGTGACTGTTGGTCGCAGCTGCGTCACAAATGGCTTCCCGGTTGCGGCAAAAAAAAGTGCAGAATTTTTTGTTTTTTAAAGAATCTGATTATAGCAAAAAGTTTATTTTTGGTGAATTTTTGAATGAGGTGTCGATTAAAGGGATTTTGAAGTTTCCCGACCAAACAGCATGCTTAAGATGAGTAGTTCAAGGACCATCAAAAAGTTGAAAACCTGACAATTCTTTACATTCTTACAGTTCCTGGTTCTGATAAATGGTGTAATTTGGGCATTTTGTTCTGAAAAGATAACGTGCTTTTTAACCCCACTGGCCGATGTTGGGATTCAGAAGGTTCACAAAGTTGCTCAAGTAATTCACTCTAGAAGTCTGGTGATTAGTTTCTAAAATGTCATAGTTAGAATTAAAGTAACTTCATTGTAGTGCTGTCAGACATGAAATGCTTTACTCCATCTTGATATGGTCCACGTTTGGTGGACTGAAAACACCAAAGACAAGGATGGAAGTGCAGGACTAAGTCAGATATGTTGTATTTTAAAGTATATGTACTGGAATGTTGTCAATAGCCAACAATCAATATATCGTTAACATAAAAGCTTAATAAATCTCTCCAGCTTTTTAGCACTTTTCTCTAGTGCCACAAAGTTTTCTGATCCTGGGGGAGTTCTCGGCGGTAAGAAAACTCACTCCCACACAGTTCCTCATTGACCTTGAGGGTGTCAGCTGACCTTGACGTGGCCTCTATATAGTGATCAGCTTAGGCTTAGTTCTCTGACTGCAGAGCTCAGAGAGGGAGGCGGCTCCATCTCAGACCCTTATATCCTCTCAAACCCTGATCTCAACCAGATGGCTAAAGAAAACCAACCAGGTTTATTCTGTCATTCACTTGTTGAGTGAAGGTTAAATGATAAAGTGTGTTGACAAATAAACATTTGAGGTAATGAAAGAGGAAGCAGGTGCTGCACATGTGGGCGTCCTGATCCGCTGCTGCTTTGTTTGGTTTACCAACATCTCCAGAATCCCCTGAGGACAGAAACAGACATTACACATGGAAATGGTCCTTTACATTAAGTCTTATCTGGTTATTCATGTGTTTACTAGATAATTAGACTTGATTAAGGTTTCAAAGCGTTGCTGCTGTGGGCCTGATTGTGGCTCCTGAAGTGATTGCAGTGTTTCCAGACGATCTGGGAGGTAGGGCGATTTGCATAGATGTCGGCCAAAAGCGTGGCACTGCAGCACAGACTGCGGATGATCCGAGTCGCAGAACGTAGCTGTGCCCCATCTGGGAAATGCCAAGCCTGTTGTACTTTAGGTTTAAGTGCTTAATCCAAACCTATAGTTGGCTGTTTATTTCTTCTTCACTATTGTAAGTGTAAATGATCTTTACAGTGAGTTACTTGGCAGCTGACTGTCTTTTCTTTTTCTTCCTCCCTCTGCAGTGCTGCTAACTCCTGCCCCTCCAGTCCTCGGGGTGCAGGCTCTTCAGGCTACAGGATGGGTGGTCGAATGGTCAGCTCTGCAGAACTGCAGCTTATAAATGACAACTCCCAGCCTGAGAACGACAAAGAGGCCTCTGGAGGGGATAGTCCCAAGGTGAGAGCTCAGGCCTGGTCTCTCTGTTCTCTCTCCAACATTTCAGGATGTATTAAAGTGTGGTAAACGTTGCTGTTGACACTTGCAGACGTTCTTTTAGTTTTTCTCACAATTTTGAGTTTCTGGCTCCTCATTCATGCAAAGCATATAGTAAGAAATGTCGTCATGTTGTCCTTGAAGAAAATGTTATAGTAAATGAAGCTAAGGATCATCGTCATTATTCAATTGTCCACTGATTATTTTCATGAGCAACTGCTTCGCCTATAAACAGCAAGAAGACAAAACAAACATGAACATTTCCCAGAGCCCAAGGTTGTGATTTCAAACAGTCCAGCTTTACTACAATTAAAATATGTCAGGATCACATTTAAGAAACCATCAAATATTTGTTGTAGATTTTCTTTTGATCAGCTAATAAACCAATTGTTCTAGTTCTATGCATAATATCACCATCTGACCGTCCAGTTTAAAACATTCAGCTTCATGAATTCAACCTGACAGACACACATAAGTGCTACATCTTGGTCCAGCAACCTTTTTTTTTTAGTAAAACATATTTGGCATGTAATCACGTGACATGAAAACTGTTTCTGAATAACAAAAGAGTGATTTTTACACCTAAAACTAAGAAAATGGAGGTATCATGTTGCTCTTAAGAACACAGCAGTGCTGAAGTAATAATCAGTATCAAATCGAAATCATAATTTGAAACTATACACTTAGCAAAATACAAACGCTACAGTTCAGGACATACATTATCCAGTGTGTCTGATCCAGGGTTTAAACTGTTGTGACAAAGTTTTACAAATGTATGCAGTTTTTCATGTGTAACAGTTGGTGTTTCACTCCCGCATATATTTAAAATCTATTACACAGGGAATATTGAGCTGAAGCTTGATTTTATTGTCAGAACCACAATTAGATATTTTCCCCAAGTCGCTCAGCCCTCGAATACAGTAACAAGAAAACAGCTGTCAGGACGCTTGTCTTGTGTCAGTGTTGCATTATACTGAAAGAGTCTCATCTTTTTTAGTCAGAAGACATGAAGACAGTTTGTTTGCTGTGTATTACAGATTTTTTCTGTGCAGTTCATTAATCTGTTTTCTTGGTCTCCACAGGACGACTCCAAACCTCCGTACTCCTATGCACAGCTGATAGTCCAGGCCATAACGCTGGCTCCGGACAAGCAGCTCACACTAAATGGAATCTACAATCACATCACAAAGAACTACCCTTACTACAGGACAGCAGACAAGGGCTGGCAGGTGTGTTTGGCCTCATGTTCGTTGGTTGGTTTGCAGCTCCAACAGACCTGCAGAACCTCTGCACCAAAATCTTAGTGCACAGTTGTACCAGTTGCAAACATAATAATAACCATAATTAGTAATGAAAGCATTTTATGCTGTAACATCACTTGCTCTTTCCGCCCATTGCAGAACTCGATCCGTCATAACTTGTCGTTGAACCGTTACTTCATCAAAGTGGCGCGGTCGCAGGAGGAACCAGGTAAAGGTTCATTCTGGAGGATAGACCCGTCATCAGAGGGCAAACTCATAGAGCAGGCCTTCAGGAAACGAAGGCCCCGGGGCGTCCCCTGCTTCAGGACCCCACACGGACCCCTCTCCTCCAGGTCTGCCTTTGTGTCACTATTACAGACTCCTAACAAGTAATAGAACACATTTCACTGCAGTTAATCCTGGCGTAAACATATTACCAAACATGCTCATAAACTGCTCTGTTTTTGGAGTTTTGCCTCAGATATATTTGGTGCAGGCTACTAGTCTCACAGTGTGCAAACAAGTTTTACAGTTTACATTCATTATGTCCAGGAAACCAAAAATAAGCTCACACATTCTCCTGCCAATATCTGGAGTTCTGTATCAGTCATTATCATCTGTTTACATTTCACAGCGTTCAAACACACAACTACAAAACAAAGAGTTCATATGTCTCTGCACCATAATATAGTAGTATAGTATAGTACACCATAGTCAAATGTGTTATACGTGTCATTTATTCTATGTAGGGAAACTGTACTATAACTTTCCTTATTTTAAGCCTTACTTCCTCGTCAGAAATATGAATATGAACAGTCAGTTTATACAAAGACTCTGTCCAAAGTGATCTGTCACTCTTAAGCCTGTTTGAAAACGTAAAAGTAATGATAAGATACCAACATTGTGGTCCACCAGTCAAGCAAAGCTATTCTGCTTAACACTTTAGATAAGACACGTGATAGAAAGTAAAAGGATGTCAAAACGCAAATGAAAACAAGTTGATATAGAGATCACAAAATAATCCATATATACATATAAAAGTAAAATAAAACATTGCTTAAGCTAGTTCTTTTCCTCATCTGGAAATTGCTTGATTGTTTTCATTTATTCATCATAAAACACTCCCCTGAAAGACTAAAAGTAACAGCTAATTTAGCCTCAAGTATTTTCCCACAGACCCACTTTATGCCTTCACACCACAGACTCCATGTTTGTCCATAAACTATTTAAAAACTCATTAAAGAGCAGAATGCTGTTACAATATTGACATCTACCTTTACTATTATTGCTGCAGAGTCTGTTATCTGAGGACATTAAAGTACGCAGACAAATCACCAACATCTGTATCTCCCTCAGGAGTGCCCCAGCGTCTCCCAATCACTCGGGGGTTCTCTCCGCTCACTCCAGCGGCGTCCAGACCCCTGACAGCCTATCACGAGAGGGCTCCCCGGTCCCCCTGGAGCTGGAGACCTCCTCTGCTCCCGCCCCGGTGTCCACCACAGTGGTCCAGCCCAAACTGGCGGTGATCCAGGAAGCACGCTTTGCACAAAACACATCAGGTACCAGACCGTCGCTTACGTCTTTCTGCGCAACAACTTTTTCTGTACACATTGTCAGATAGAGGTGCACAATCACTGCACACTGTCTTTGTTTACATTCACAGAGGTCGAACATTTAATTGGGGCTGTCAGGGATTCTTTCAGCCGCTGGTTTTACAGTGGTTTTATTGCCACTCACATTGTTTGTAGGATCATTTTATTGTTCCCAGTTAAAACAGTTACAAGTCATAATAAATTTGTCTGGTTCTTTACAGATTTGCACATAAAAAGCTTAATTTAATGCTTTTGACAACTGAATATTTGAAAAAACAGCCTTGATTAGTACTATACTAGGTAGCTCTCTGGCCTTATTATTCTGCACCTGCACTTTCTGTTTTCCCCTCTCTACCTTTTCCTCACTGTGTCACTGAGATACTCTCTGCAGCCTTGTGTTTATGACCCTGCACCGTTTCCTCTGTATAAATATCATCTGTTCTCATGAATAAATTTGCCCTGTGCTCTACTTTTCCCGCTCCAGGCTCGCCTGTTAACAACCAGCCGGTACTCATAGCAGTCCAGCGTCAGTTACCTCAAACCATCAAGCCAGTGACTTACACCATGGCCTCCCCAGTGAGCACCAGCACCTCCCAGCCTGCTGTCCAGACTGTCCACGTCCTGCAGCAGATCCCGGCGGGTTCCCTCAGCCCCGCCGTCATCGCCCAGCCAGCCACCATCATCAAGAGCGAGCCGCAGGAGAACGGAGAGCACACAGAAATCAAAGGTGAGACGGTGCAGAATCTTGATGCACTGAGTATATTTAGCGTATATACACTGATCAGCCACAACATTCTGACCACTGACAGGTGAAGTGAATAACATTGATCATATTGGTACTATGTGGTGTTCTGATGGAAAACCTTGGATTCTGGCTTCCATGTTGATGAGACTTAGACACCCAAATAATCATTGTCCCAGAACAAACACACTCCCTCATGCAAATGGAAATCCCAAATGTCACTGGCCTACCCCAGCAGGAAAATGCACCCCACCACATGGCAAAAACATCAAACAATCAGGAACATCTTGAGGAACATGACAATCGCCCAAGATGTTGATTTGACCTCCAAACTTCCTAGAGCCCATTCTGATCAAGAATCAACAGGATGCAGTGGAACAAGTTGGATTGACAGAGGCCCCACTGCACAAGCCAGAGTACCCAAAGGATCCACTGCCAACGTCCTGGTGCCAGACCCCATAGGACACCCTGAGAGGTCCTCTGGTCCATGCCCAATGGTTCAGAGCATTCTGGACCAACACAATATTAGACAGGTGGTCAGAATGTTATGCCTGATCGGGGTATATAATATTGTGGAAAAAGTACAGAAGCTGCCTGAACCCATGAGATAACATTTTCCAAATAATCACTAATGATTTCCCTTGAAAAGGTTCCCCCTCATCTGAAATTTGCTTTATAATTTTAAAAAACCCTGAAAGACCAAAAGTAATGGTTAATTTATATATTGCAAGTATTTTCTGTATAGCCACAGACTTACTTTATGCCTCCACGTCACAAATTATTTCCCTTGAAAAGTTTTTCAATTCCTGTTCTTGAAACATACTTGCACATGAATCATTTGTCCTATAAAACCTATAAGAGTGTTTTTGGCAGATTCTTCTCTAACAAAGAGGTCTTAACAATTTCCAACTTTATTTTAGTATCAATGCTTAAAGGTTTTTAACTTAAGTAAAAAAAAAAAAAAGTACATTTTTATTTCGTTTT
>OMNN01052244.1:0-14478 GCA_900302755.1 Chromis chromis
CACACACACACACACACACACACACACACACACACACACACACACACACACACACACACACACACACACACACACACACACACACACACACACACAAGCCCTGTCCTGGCTTCACACAAGCCTAAACACACACACAGGCTGACACACCGCGTTATTTGATTTACTTTTTTGTGTTTATTCCTGTTAGGGCTGTTAAATCATGTAGAAATGGATAACTTCATGTTCACATGACAGTCAGATTCTATGGGAAAGTGTTTGATGAAGCCTTATATCTATTAGCACAGCGTTTCACTTTGAATACATTATTCTGGTAAACGTTGGTCCTGACGTGCGAGCAGTGAGCTTATTATTTGAGCTCATTCAGCACTCTCTCCCTCTGCCTGTCAAACAGTTGTCAGCATCCTCCTTCATCCTGCTGTTTCACCATATCTTCCACATTTCCTCACCTTACACTTTCATCCCCAAGTCAGTCTGCATTAACCTCAATCCCTCCTCCCCTGCCCACGATGCTTCATCGAGTCTCTCAAGCTGTCAGTCTCCGTTGCACCTCTGTGTCTGCCTTTCTTTTTTGTTCCCTTCACACAGTTGTCTGCAATGGCAAGTGCACTGTGAACTCGGTCAGCATTTTAAAAAAAAGATATTTGTGCAAACAGGTACAGAGGGACACCAGAGAAAACATCCAGGCTCACATAGAAGGGGGGGAGGATATTGGCAGAGCAGAGATCAATGCACCCAGGACATATTTCAGATCATGTCGATGAGAGGAACGAGGTGGAGTATAGAGTGAGACGAGCAGAGACACGGGAGGGAAAAAAAATCGTCAATAGTAAACAGCAGAGAAAGGGTGACGGAGAGAAAGGGAGAGCAGAATCGACAGCAGCATTATCACTCTGCCTCCTGATTCAAACACCCCAAGAAAACGCTCGGCTCCGGCTGCCCTCATTGGCCGAGCCTCCAGCCAATCACGGCGCAGGAATGCAAGGTGCCTTTAGGTTATACCCAACCCCAAAATATGAGAGAGAGACAGAGAGAGGGGGAGAGAGAGGCATGCTGTAGTGCAGAGGTTCCTCCTGTGAGGCAAGCCTCCATCTCTCTGGTGTTCCTCCAGCTGGAGTGAATATATAACAGTGAATAAATTACAGGCTTCATTGCAGTAGATTGAGTGCATGTTGTGTTGCAGTCAGGGCTGCTGTGGTTCTCCTCTGGCAACAGCTGCCTGAGCCGAGCGCTGAGATCTGAAGGAGCATTCTAGGTGGACGAGGTGGAACGGAGCAAGACAAAAGATAAAGTGTAGGGACGCAGAGTGAAGGTTGTGATGTTGGATGTCTTTTCCACATTGAGTTCTGAGAACCAGAGAGGTGGCTGCTTCAGATTTGAGTCGCCCCAGTAGCTGATCGAGGAGTCAAGCAGGAAGACGTGGGAAAGAGAAGTGGAAGGATACAGGATGATCTTGGGTAAGACAGCATTAGAAGGCTTTTTCTCCTCCTTTCTCTCATTGATTTGATTGATTTTGCTTTTTACAATTACGTTCCTCTTCTATCGAGATGATCACTCATGTCTGGCACAAACTTTTGTCTGCATGTGCAGCTGCCTCCAACTCATGTGTATCTGAGAGGATCTGTTTGCTTTGGTATGCATGATCAAAGGGTTGCCCTCTATGGAAAATCTGTAGGATGGTGAGAGCAAAGCTTGCTTTGTTCCAGCTGATATGATGTTCCTGAGAGAACTTCACTCTCACAGTCATTACAATCACTTGTATTTGAGATTTATAGTCAGCTCAGTAGAAAATAAGTATTTATAGATATGATATTGAGAAAGAAGAACAGAGTATCCCGCAAACAATGTCAACATTGCGTAGTGAATTCTAACTCTGCAACCCACACAGAAGGACAAAAGGACACATATAAAGAAGATTAACTGTCTTTTTTTGCCCTTGAAATATCTAATCAGCGTTATACTCTGAAACTCATCCCATTCAGTTATTCAGGCATTTTAGGAAATATGCCAGATTTCCAAGAAAATATGGCCAAGGAGGTCTATTTAATTTTAAGTACTCTAACCTGACCCTCAGTCAAGTGACTTCTTCATTAGAGTCCAACTCCAGTACATTACATGATCAGTCATCTCAGTTTCTGCCCTCACCACAGACTCCATGTCATCCATCAACACAATCCCTGCTTCACCAACAAGCTTCATTTTGAAGCAGAAACAAGAAATCAGACACCTATCAGCTTTCCCATTCTGTGTCTATTTGTTGATTTTGTTCAAGGTCTACAAAAGGCTTCACGAGCCGGTTTTCACCAACCAGTCTGCGTCCTTACAGTATCTGTGTTCATACATGGCTCTAACAAACTGCATCTGCTCAAAGGAGACATGAGCTGACTCATACGCACATCTAGCTTTAATTGCAGTTTTATTTATTTGTTTGTGAACAAAGCAGCATGGAAAGAAGAGCAAAAATACACAAGAGGTCAAAAGGCAATATAATTATGCAGTAGACCTTCAATAAACACTTTAACAGATTCAAAAGCTCTGTTAGTTGGAATATGATAAAATAAAATGATGCAAGAAAATTAACTTTGACTTGACTTCAGGGGAGACAGAGATTGCAATCTCTGTGAATTTATATGCAAATTAGGTTTTAATTATGATTTGTAAAAAGCATTGTGTATCCGGTTTAATTATACTGATGTTTAGTATTCTGCAGAATATCACAGTGGCTGTTTAATGAGAGCATTTCATAGGAAAAATACAAAAGAGAACAAATAATGCCCTTTTTACTCTATTCTTTTTTATCTGTGTGATGCAGTTACACAAAGTGGACTTTATGCATAACTATCTTAATGTTATTTTCAGCATCTTGTCAGTTTACCGATATTAAAGCATGCTTCCATTCTTACAGTAGATTCGATTAACCACAGTGACCTTGTTCCATGTATGTGTTCGCTAACTAAATATTTGACTACTTTATTTTTGTTTGCTTGCTCTTTCCCCTGCTCGAGTCTTCCTGTGATCTGAGTGTGAGCTTGAGCTTGTGGTAATCCTTTTCCCGGTGCAGAAGCTTTAACTCTGCGTGCATTAGACACTAAACACACTGACACATGATCACAACAACATGGGCTGATGGGATTTTATAAACTGTATTAGTTTCCTTTTAGATCGAGAAGTAGATCCAGATACCAAAATAGCGTCCTTGAAAGGCGATGACAGTGTCAGTGTAGACCAGAAAAGATGGAGGGATGAACACAGAAAGCCTCCCCTCCTCTGGTTTCCCTCCATCCATCACCACCATCTAAATACAGGTTTTATATGTTTTAATGAAAGGAAACATGTGAACATGTCAACATGATCAGCGTTGGAGGCTGAGAGAAGTGTGTTAATGCTGCCTCGTCTCCCTCAATGCAGAGCAGCGTAGAACGCAGTTTAGTATCTCTTGTGTGATTTTTATGATGAATATTTCAGACCCAAGAGGTTTTTATTTATTTAAAAGTGAGCCGAGGCTTCCTCCAGTCTGATGCAAAGACCTCACTCAGCACTATATGAAAGTTCATTGCTTGCATCACTGTTCACTCAACCGCTGGCACGTACGCACATACAGGATATGTGCATGTGTGTCTCTGTGTGCAGTCGTCACATCACACACACAAAAAGCACAAAATCCCCACACATTAATGTCCTCCAAAAGAAAAACAGGTGCATGTTGTCCCTGATAAACAACATGACCTTTAAATCGGGGCGATGCAATGAAGGATGAAAAGTATTGACATTTAAAATGGAGAAATGTGCCTGTCACTCTGTGTGTTTGACAAACTGACACACATTTCATGTCTGCGGAGCTTGAAACTATTGCAAAACCATGAATGGAAAACAGGAGAGAAGGTCGAATAAGACAGATGGACTGTACAGTATACTTACAGTATACGCTGTATAGAGACTGTCCTCATGAGAAAAAGCACAAAAACAGCCGAAGTTTATCCTACAAGGATCTCAAGCATCCGTGTTTATCGACTCCTCAATCCTCCTAGAAATTACACTTATAAACAACTATTGTTTTCCAGATTACATTTACACAGTAACCTAACAACTGGTTGGATTCGATTCAGAGGCAAAATATTGTTTTGAACAAATCACGAGTTATTTGCTTACCAAAGCCTCTAACTTTCACTGATCATGGCTAGGTTTGCAGGGGTAGAGACTTTGGAATGACAGAATTGTCCCTACCAATATATGAGCGAACCCGTTTACATTATTGTTGGAGTGAAGTCATATTAGATTGTTCCGATTTGCACTCCTAGAGGCTACATCTCCAAGACGACCAATTTAATCTTTCTGGCATGTGATTGGCTAAAAGCGAAGAAGCTATCTGAAGGCTCACGTCACGTACTGCCAGCCATGGACAGAGAGCTGATCAGTATGCTGATAACAGTAAATTATCAGGCCTGTCAGTCCATATGTCAGACATAGGGAAAAATGTAGTCTTTCAGATGGCTTACAGCAATTTTCTCTATTGCCTGCAATGTACAGCACACATAACAAGATCTTGTACATTCTGTACAACACATCCTGTCATCTGTACACTAGCAGACAGGTTGTTTGCAGGTGTAAACATAAAATAGGTAGATAGATCACATCATTACCATTAGTGAATTACTTTGTATGAAGGAGACACAGCAGCAGGAAACAGATGCATCTTCAGGGTTCCAGGTGAGATAGTCTGACTCACTGGATGTTAACTTCAGGTATATATAAGCCTGTTCTCGCAATGTCTTTCTGTCGGGTCCTTTTTACGCCTCCCGAACCGTGTGCTGCTGGCTGGAGGGGTTGTGGCCAAGTTTTGCCCTGATGAAGGCCTAGAGCCGAAACGCGTTGGCAATGATTTTATCCTATCTAGCCATGTGTTAATAAAGGCTTTTTATTATTTCTACTTTTGGAGTGCCTCAGTTTGTTTGATTTTTGTTGTGGCCAAGTGTTTGGATCTCAAAATTATTATCCGTATACCACCACAACAACCGAATATTCGGATATTCGGATATTTGGATATTCGGGTCCAGCCCTAGATGCTATTTGAGAATACAAGTGAATAATAGTGTGGACCATTAACGTTAGTCTTAGGATGTTCGGCAAATATAATCGTGTTATTTATTTAAGAGTTTCAGATGGTTTTATAAGACATCATTCACTCAATATTTGAAATTACCCTCAGAAATAAATGGGATCCCAAGTTTAGATGTTGGGACCAAAACCTATGCCCTTGGATGATAGTCCAACCTGACAGAAATGGGTCACTGGACACAAAATTTAAGTGTTTTATAGTGAAAGACAGCAGCATTTTGGATGCTTTGTGATGTAGCAGCAAAAATGCTTGTCAACACTCTTTTTGCTTGCTGAGTCCTGATGACATGCCATGTAGCGCTGACCTATGAGAGCCCTGTTTACACACTTGTAAAGACTGCAAAGTGAAAGAGGAGTGTTGGTTGGACCATGAGGGATTCTGGTCCCTCGAGCCTACTTTTACTGTAACCTATGATGAAGATGTGAAAGGCAGAAGGCTATGATTGGCCAGGGGTCAGCGTATAAACGGTCATTAATCACGTCATAAACTAACCATCTGGTACAAAAATGTTCTGTAGTCTGACCCTGGAATTAACCGAGTAGCTTTTCTGCCTAATCCTATCTATAACTGCAACCATAGTGGTGACAGGCCAGCATACGATCATATTAATGATTTTATAGAACATTCCTACAGCATTTATTGGTTTTGGAATGGTTTTTGGAATGCCGACGTGGGTGTCAGATCCAGGAAGTTCATATGTTATTTTGGAAGGCAATGTCCGATTTGTCATTTAGCTTGGAGATCTTGTTGACCATAATTATAAAAGGAGAAGGCCTTAAAACCTATAGCATAAAACACTTACGTCTGTCATTTACTGGTTTCAAGGATGCCAAAAGTGGCAAGAGGGCACACAGGGCGAGCATAGAGTCCCTTTGTTGTTTGTTGTTTATCGTCCTGAAGTTATGCAGACCACAGCTGAGCCACCCGAGTGACTCTTACCCTGTATAACCTTTGCGTGTTGCTTCAAGACCGCGCTATAGCATAAAACCACACTCTGCCCTTCAGACTCCAATCACTTCCCAAAATAAAGCCTGTAATTTCTGCGTCTGCGGAATAAAACTATATGCTATATGTAATTCAGCTGCATAATCCTATTTTTGTTCTTTTTCACCGTGTCTATATATTGAAGATTAGGTTTTAATTGCCCTTGTGTATGTTCTCTGTTGTATAGAATGATATTGCATTTGGCTGCGGTTCGTCTGATGCTATCGTGTACGTGAGTGTTCGCTCTTTTGAACATGGGTTTGCTTTTGTGCACTCTTGTGTGTCCTGTGTACTTTACGCTCTCAGGTTTCTGTGGGTCTGTGTCTACAGTAGCGTGTTACTCCACCTCCCAGCAGGTGTGTAAATGGTTTGAAAGAAAGAATAATAATGTGGTGCAGAGCAGCCGGTCATGTTGACACGGTGGATCTCTTAATGGCTCTCACTGTGCTGTACGTGGCTTTGTGCTGGAGAGCTCGCTGTTTGCCTCAAACTGTGCAACATCATGTCTGCAATATAATGAAAGAAAGTTGGCAGCCGGATTCAGGATGTTCCAGCATCTCCCTAAAGAGCTGAAGCCTGAGAGGAGCTACAGAGGAGGCAGATGTTCACGAGCCTCTTTTAAGAGACAAAACTCTTCAGGATGCTACACATTAGGAGTCACACAACTACGCAATATATAAAAGATGGATTACATCCGCACAGCTATGTTTCATATATATTATATTGCTATGTTATGAGTAAATCTTTACTGCCTACCAGACTTTCAATAGCTTAAAGGCAAATCCAGTATTTGTCAATGTGGGCACTGAACATTATATTTTTGTCTAATGTAACTTTCTGTTATTTGCACAGTTTTTTTTTGTTTTTTTTTCGCTTTATAAATTGGGAAAACTTGGACAAAAACAAAAGTGCTGTTGATTGGGGTTAGGAGAATTAGCCTTGATTATACTCTAATGCGAATGTGCACATGGACAGCTGCAGACTCCACAGATGGATAGTTGTTGTGATTAAACTACTTTTTTACGTACGTGAGCAGTAGGTCGTATTTGTGTATTCACACTACTGCCGAGCATGCGCACTATTGCCCTTGTAGTGGAGTTGCTATGTGGACTCAAACAAACTCTTGCAAACTTAGGGTCTTAGGGAAATGATGAAATTTACATCATGGCGACCTTAGTGGACCCTTGTAGAGGCAGAAAGCTGGCCTTAAATATCTAACAGAGGGGTGTTTTAAGACAGAACATGAAGAAAAATTAAGAAATGGCGTGATTACATACAAGGCTAAATCAATTGTAGAATTGTAGGTCTGTACCTGAATCTGAATTTTGTCAGTCAAATTGGATTTGGCCGTTCACTACGATGATTCAAATATCTGTTCCTTTTTTGTTGTTAGGCTCCAAATGAATTTGTTGGAATAATGTGCCAGACACCACACATGTATTTCTTAAATTATTACACGTTTAGTCACTTTACACATGTAATTGAATAAATAAACAAATGAAATAGTTTAGGATTCATAGTATTGCCACTGTCTGGGCTGATTCTACAGTGAGGATTGGGAGGCAGAGACACACCATCACAACATTGCATGAACTGGGCAAACATGGTGGCAAACATTTGGTTTGCTGTTATCGTAAAACTTGGGCATATGTAGACAGGTTTAGGAAAATCTACATCACACACATATTACCCACAAGGCCATGTTCCTTAAAGGGAAACACATCAGGCTTTTGCTTCTCCCATCAGTTAATAACATACAAGTGCAGCACATGCCACATGAATAAACGAACATTCGAATTGAAGAATCTGAGTGAAGTCCGTGATCTTCAACTGATGCTTCAAAGCATCAACTTTCAGGGGGCAGCCCTGGTGAATAGATGAGAAGCTTGTCTATACTGTTGGAATTGAAGCAAAGATGCATCTGCACAGTTAATAAGTTTACCACATCAAACGATATAAAATGTTGTTTACTGAGACCTATTAGAATGACATTTTGTAGTTTGGTGGTCACTTTTCTACGTAGTTAAGGTTCCATCATGGTTCCAATAATAAACACTGGTTTAAGTGATGATTGTGGTAACAGTTGGGTGAAGAAAGCAAGCAGGAGTCTCCCCTGCTAAAGGTCAGACTCTATATGACCTTAACTCCTTTACATAAGTAACACAAGGTGAAAAAACTGATGCTGAAAATCCCCCTCACCCAGAAATACTGGTTCTTTAGTTTCTACTCGCACTGTGACAAAACATTTGTGGAAATCTTTCCACGTCCTAAGCTGATAATTTGCTGAAACATTTTACTGTAAGTAGGAAATCAACTTGAGCTTGTCTCATATGATGCCAACCCAGAGAAGTCCATGTATTCCATGTAACGGTGGTGCGCTCCGACTCACAATCGAACTGACAGCAGTTATGCTGAAAACACGACGTGGCATGTAGTGAACCCACGAGGAGAGCTGCAAAATAACACAAAATTATTCATGCATGTACGACATTTTGCATGTGACAGCCAAAGGTTAACCCTTTGAAGCAGCGTGTTGAGGTCCAGCTGCATGGAGTCTAACAGCCTTCCTCAGTTAACAGATGGCCTCTATTCTGTACATTAACCTGCAGGTTAACGTTCCTCTTTACCTCCTCTGGTCACCTTGGACTCACCTCAAAACATGCGGCTCCCTCCCCCCACCTCCGATGCTTTCCTTCTCCCCCCACTCCTCGTCCAGACCTCTTTTCCTCGCTCAATCGACTCAATCCACTCAACCCACGGTCATTACTTCTTACCAAGCTCCTCTTCGCTTACCATTTCCAGTTCCGTGCTAATCAGGGTCTTTTTTTAGCCTGTTCATGATGTTTCGGATTCAGACACTTCGGAGAGACAGACGGAATTTTTCATGAGAAATTGTTAGCAGGAGGAAGAAGTCCAAACAAAGCAGTGTCCTACTGTATCATTACATAATGATTTTAATTTTAATGAGAGCAGCGCAAAATCTGTAGGGGAAAACAAAAGTCTTCATTAATTACAAATACTGCATGAAATCACAGCGTGGAGCTGCAGAAGGACTTGCTAATCTCAAGAGCACTGCATAAAAACACACACACACACACACACGTTTCCAGAGAAAGAGGACTTCTGAGAGTTCTCTGGGAGGCGGCATTTAAGCCTGGCCACTGGGGCGCAAAGCATCTATCATTAAAACAAAGTGCAGACTGAAATCAAATGTGTTCTCCTTCAGCAGCACTCGGCTCCCCTCTCCACTGTGTCCTCCCCTCACTGTACAGATCTCACACAGACCAACACAACATTAATCAGCACTGAGCCTATAAGTTACTCTTTTTCGAGCATCATTCATTCGGACTACAATGGTTTTTGTGTGTGTGTGTGTGTGTGTGTGTGTGTGTGTGTGTGTGTGTGTGTGTGTCGTCTGTCCCCCCGCTTAGGTTGAAATAGCTGCCTTTGACTTGAGGGTAAGCTGAGCTGCAGTAAATTGGATTTCATGCTCAGTCCTTCACAGTAGCAGTATGCGACACTAAGACAGAGCCATCTTCCCCCTGCAATCACGACAAAGTTAGCACCGTGGTTCTGTAAAGGTTAGAGCTTCGAAACACAGTTGCATTACATTTGCGCCACGCAGGGGGAGAGAGCTGATGTAAAACATTTATTTTTGCACAAGACTGGTTATAACGTCAACTCTGCCAAAATGTGGCAACTGACAGCTCAGCGTTCCTGCCACGAAACTATCACAAATCATCATCATGCTAATGGTGTTGGATCACCTCCTTTTCACAACGCTTTGGGGAGAGACAAAGCAAAACGCCAAGTGGTTCGCTATTTAACACCGCCACCACACACTTGCCTCTCTCTGCTGCAGTGACAGCGAGCAGGTTTTTGTCAGGGGAGGCTGGCTAATCCACCATAGATGCTCATTTCAGAGTCGTCTGTGCACAGCAGGCCATTTAGATGCAGATGTGACGCGGCTGGCATCGTGTGCCCAGTCGGTCCTCTCAAGTGAGGGACTGCAGGGCCCGGAACTAAAGGTGGCTGCAGTTATTTCTTTCTTTTTTTATCATCATTTCTGTCCTTCTTTGGTAGAACCCTGCAGTGTTTCTGCCTCTCATCAGATTTCATTCTGTTAGACAGCATGTCACACAGTCTCCTGTCCCCTTCCCTCCTCGTTCCATCATGGAGCACAAAGATGGAGGCGGGCAGGGAATACAGAGAGGCTCCTGCGACGTCACTGACATTGACATTACCTCTATGATCATTAAAGCTAAATTGGCTAAATGAATTGCCAATTTGAGAGGCCTTAGTCACAGCATATTGGTGCGTGAACGCCTGTGTGCGCACATGACGGGGTTTGTGAATTCTAGTGTGACGATAAGATTCTGTCTCCAGGTTGACTGTTTTTCTTTTTTTTTCCTTTTTCCCCCTGCGTCTCTTCATTTCTGTCCAACTACCTCTCTCTCACAATCTACACAAAAATTCAATAAGCTATTACACAGGCATTGATCTTGTTCTCACCCAAACATTTGCATTAGAAAAAAAGGCAGTAAGCTGACAGCGCTGTCTGTTCATTTTACTGAAGAGAAGTAGCTGTAGATAGTGAGGCCCGGATTTATGGAGTTTGGCGGCTCTTTAACACTTTAACGCTCCTCAGAATGTGTCCAATCAATGCTCTCCCTCCCTGCGTGGCTGCTGTAGAGGAGTCGCGGCGTTCACTTATCTGATGTCATTGTAAATCACTCAGGAGGAGGGGAGGTCAGGGAAGATGCTGCTACATTCGCACCACATCGAGTCGCTGTGAGATGGTGCAGAATACGACACTGAAAACAATGTGCGGAAACTTTAAATATGTCGCTCTGCTGTGAGTGTCTGTGCTGTAAATAGAGATTTATAATAAAGGACATGCTTTGACCTTTAAATTGTAATGTAGCATAAAATGAGCTGCGGATTTACCAGAAGCACATCAGGAATACGGTTCACTAACCAAAGAGGAAACACAATCATGATACCGCTAAACCGGTCCACACAGCAGAGACATCATTGTCCCACTACTCGCTTTGTTACCTTTAATAGCATCTTTAATAGCATCTAAGACACTTTTGCAGTTGTTTTATTTTCACATTTGATGAGACAAACTAGCTGTGAAAAAGAATCCACTGAATGTGACTGGTAACCTTGAATTTCAGGAAGGTTAAAGTATGACATAGTTTATAATCAGGGTTTTTCTTATTGCCAACAAATCTAATTAAAAGACTAAGATCAACAATGAATTGATTCCAGCAATTATTTGTGTAGCTTTATCTGCTCTCCATGTTGCACTGTTTTTTATTATTATTATGACAAACCATAGTTTTGTTTGTGTCATTTGCACAAACACAGTCCTGCTTTAGTTTGACCCAGTACATGGTATGTCAAATGCTGTGTGGCAAAAACACCAGGATGTCCAACTACATCTGGTCTCATTTTGCAATATGCAAGCGAACATGTTTTTGTGCCCATTCTGACCCACAGTTCTTTACTTATCAGAAGATATGTCACATATGACACAGTGTTTCGTGCCATAAATAAGAGAGGCATCACAGACAAATGACAGCACATTCAAGTATAACCCTGCCTTCCAGTCACATCCTTTTTATTTTAATGTCAAATTTCGTGCTACAGGCTGCAGAAAATATATGAGCTAAAGGGTTCAAACCTTGGGTCCTGCCACTCATGTGGATGTTACTTTAACATTGTTACAGATCAAAACACACACCCTGATGCAGGACAATACACCCAGCCACACCACAAAAACTGTTCAGGGACAACATGAACACCACAAAGAGTCCAAGGTGTTGATCTGACCTCCAAATTTCTTAGATCCCAATTTAATCAAATATCTGTTATATGTGCTGAAACAACCCAAATCCATCGAGGCTCGACTCCACAACCCACAGGACCCAAAGGATCTGCAGTGAACCTTCTGGTGTCAGACACCACAGGACACCCAGAGGTTCTGTTCTTGCCCCGACGGGTCAGAGCTCTTTTGGTGGCACAAGGGGACGTACGCAGTATTAGAGAGGTGGTTTTAATGTTGTGGCTGATCAGTGTGGATCAGAGACATGAGATCTGATCACAAGTGGTCACTGAAGACGCATTCTGATGCCAAGTGTGAGTTGACGTATTTAGAGCCGTCCACTTGCTATCAGATCGCCCAAGATGCATGTTAATGCCAGGTGTGAACAGGACCTAAGAAGTGTTATTACTGCAGGGTTCTCTGCTGTGGTTGGTCTAGAGAGGCGATAACGGCCATCATGTGAGCTGGGGGATTCAAGGCATGTCTGAAGGTCATTTTAACTGTGACCTCCAGCTTTATATCTTATTTCTTCCCCTGCCATCTGAACGCCCCCCCTTCTAATGCAGCACATTCAAATGTATCCACAGACAAATGACAATATCTACAGCTGAGCTTCAGCTGCCACAGCCTCCCAAGGACTGAAACAGTCGGAAGAGGAATGCCAGAAGGAGAGACTTTCCCCTCCATCTATTTCTGATCTTGACAGCACATTCTTTACGTCTCCCCTGCCGTCAGTGAAAGGAGCCTCCTCTGCTGTTACCAAAATAGCCTTTTCTTCCCCTCGTTTTGACAAGTGACCAGTTTTTCCTTTTCAAATCTAACAAAACTGTTAAGTAGTCATCACAAAGTGGCAGCAACGGAGGATGACGACTGCACATAATCTCAGGAAAAAAGATTATACAAATTCTCTCTGCATAGCCAGATTGGGCCTGAGGCATCCTGCTGGTTTTACGCTGAAGAGAAGAATAACTACAGGAAGCAGACGTGGAATGGAGCAAGCAAAACAGAAAGAGGATGATGATGAGGATGAACAAAATAGCTAGAGAGTTGTTGCTCAGAGTGAAGAGATGCACAGATGAGGGATACAGAGGCAGGCAGACAGAATGAGGGACCATGAAATGGGAATAGAAATCTGTGTTTAGTGAGAGAGAGACAGAGGGAGAACTGTAGAGAAGACGGATATCTGCAGCAGCCCAGCTGTGAGGCTTAAGGAACTTAGCCCTCCTGCCCATCACAGAAGACTCCTCAAGTGCAGGCATTCACTGCCGCTGAGCCACTACTGAGAGAAAAGTGAGCAAGGAAAGCAGAGAGACGAGATGTGTGGGGCTCAACACTGGAAATGACACAGAGGATGAGGGTTTGGATTTAGCAAAAAATGGGTAGTTGCGGACTTTGTTAAACAGATTTTTTTTTTTAAAGATCTGTGTAATTTACTACCTATTTTACAGCAATAGCTGCTCTTATGACGCCTACCTTTAAAGAAATAGTTTCGATATTTTGTGAAATATGCTTATTGTTGAGCATTAGATGAGAAAAAGATACGTGTGTTAATTTGTGAGCTGGTAATCGTAATATATTTTGCATTTTGGTTACCCCTTGACAGAGGCAGACTAGCCGGCTGTAGCTTCATATTTAATGTACACATCATCAGTAGCTGATCATCTCATCTAATTTCCCAAAAGGTCAAACTATTCCTTTAAGAAAATACATCATTATTGTCTTGCACATGTCATTTTTTGTTTTTGCACTAGTCCCAGTAACACTTTATCAGGTGTATTATTTTTAGGGTTTCTGCTTCCCCCCCTTCATTTTTAATCTCTTATTCCCCTGTTTGTGCATCTACCACAGGAAGTGTAAACCGACCGGGGCCGGTCCCTGCCTTCCTGAGGAGTCCGCCTGTCATCCCAACCCCGCTGGACATGAAGCCCTTCCTCCAGTTCCCTCTGGAGTCGCCTCACCCGGCCACCATCGGCCTCTTCCACAACTTCAACACGGTGAGTGCTCACCGACACGTCTGCACACCAGCATGACTACATGTGTTCACACGCACTGTCTGCCTCCTGTTAAGTGAAACAAAACGATAACAAATCCCAGAGATGGTATTCAGTTGTGGCTTTGGAGCGTTGCCTCATGAGCGAAGACAAGTGATAAAGTGAAAGGGATTTATATGGCATAATCCAAAATGATTAGGTGACAGCTGTTTGCTTTTTATTCAGCACAGTGAGTTTCAGCATAATTGAGAAAATGCCCAGGCGAGTGGTTTACTGCAATAAAATGAGTTACAGCTAATCAATTGTATAAGAGGCACAGGCTGTGTTCCCTGTAGTCAGCATTTTCTGTGGCTCCTTCTCATTTCTAGATTGGGTTTCATGTGAAGGTCAGCAGGAGGCACATGCACCACACACACACACACACACACACACACACACACACACACACACACACACACACACACACACACACACACTGTGACACAGCGATACACTTACCCTGCCATGTATGCAATATGTGTGATATGTCTCTCTACAGCCTCTTGTACTGTCTATGTTCC
>OMNN01052247.1:0-16900 GCA_900302755.1 Chromis chromis
GGGCTGCCGGGGTTTCTGGGAGCGGAGGGGCGGTGAAGGCGACATGAAGCGGCCGGAGCGAGCAACAAAAACGGCGGTGTGACAAACGAACAGGGCGGGTGAGAGGGGAGGTTTGGGTAAAATGGATGGAGGCCTCGGATGGGTGATGATCGGTCCGTCTGTGTGGGTTTGTGGAGGCTTTATGCTGCCGGTTTAGAGGAGACCTGGCTGAAGGTTTACAGAGCAGATGGGTGTTTGCATCCAAATGATCCCCCAAAAAATCATGTTGATGACAGGAGAGCTTCATCCATCAGCATCTGTGAGGAGGAGGAGGAGGAGGAGGAGGCGTGTCTGATCCCAGCAGCAGGAAAACTTCATCAATATCTGTCTACAAGGATCAAATATTAGCATTGATTATTAGTAGCCAATCACTGATCAATCTGATTAAGTCAAAACAATCACAGCAAGGAATGAAGAGGGAATATTTCTATGCAGTAATCTGACAGCTGCAGGTACTCAGAGTGTGCAAATACTCCATTACAGTTACTAAATACTCTCCATCCAGTACTCCTAGAAGTGAGATCTGCCCTGTGGCTGATATAATAAACCACATTATTGATCCTAATCAGCAGCAGCAGCAGGAGTCATGGGTGGATTACTGAGCAGCCTGTTGGGCTGGAGCCCAAAGAGTCACGGGGTTCTGGTCCAGGGCCTCTGAAGTGACGGTTAACAGTTTGTGTTGGCAAGTCGATCAAAAAACAACTCGACGAGGCTACAAAGAGACACTAAGCAGCGGCAAATAAAGGACGAGTGACTAAAAAGAGAGTCAAAAGGGCCTGAAAGAGAAGCAAAATGGACAGAAAATGACCAGAAAGAGGTTAAACTGATGCAAACAGATGCAAAACAACAGCAAAGAGACACAAAACACATCAGCTCAGTTCGCAGAGTTTCTCCTTCAGTCTTGTAGGACAGGTGGGGGGCCTTTTACTAGTCTGGGCTCAGGGGCCCGTTGCCTCATAATCCACAGCAGTTTCTCCCGTTGCAGCTGTTTGAACTATTTTTTAAAAATAAACTTTAGACTGTTCAGCTCAGAGTTCAGGCCCCTGCAAAGACCCCTGAGTCGAGGAGACTAAGCTGCTTGTTAAAATGAAACCACAAGTTCTTTATTGTCACCTTTATCTGCTGCAGACGAACATGAAACAATGACACAAGTTTCTATGTGAGATGAACTTTAATTAGTTAATTGAGCAAATAATCAAACTCAGATCACTGATGGTATAGAATGGTTAGTTGCAGGTGTTATTGTCTGATTCTTCAGACTCCTGTGGTCAACGTCTACTTTTTCATTTTTAGATTTTGGATTCTGCTTGGGGACTGCTAATAATGATAATTTTATTGTCGATTAATCTGAATCCTAATTAAGGAAAACACACAACACAACATCCCATAGTCGTCTAACATCCTGGTGTCATCTTCAGATGTCTTATTCTGTTCAAATTACGTTCAAAACCACAACATATTAGATTTACAGTCATTCAAGATGAAGAAAGCCGACAAAATCTTATATCTAAGAGTCTCGAAGCAGCAAATGTTTAAGATCTTCAGTGAAATATAATTTGATTCATTTCTGTCAATTGATTGTTAATTATACTTTTGGCCAAAGTAGAAACACAAGACAATATGAAAAGATACACATAAATATGATTTAAAATTGACTGCTTATTTTGAGATAAATATGATGAAAAGGCATGGTGCAATCCTTAAATTAACAGGAATAAAAGAAATCTAATGATGGAAGAAAAAAGAAAAACAATCAGGTCTAAAATCACAACCATGTCAGCACAGCAACAAAAACGGGACTTTTGGGTATGTTCCATATGTCAGTAAAGATATCAGGATAAATGAAGCCACAAGAAACAAAATGAAAAGCAGTAAATAAACTGAACCTGAATGTGGAGTTTATTCAGTGAACGAGGCACCAAATCTGGCTGATAAACACACCTGAAGGTACAAATACATGTAAAATTCACATTAATACAGGACAAATGTAAACAAGACAATAAAAACGGCTTTAATATCTGATGGAATTAAAAGATCAAAGTTCCCTGAGATAAGCCACAGAGTAACATTCATCCGGTAAAACCACATCATCCTCCTCTCAGGTGATACCATCAGCTGTGTAACAGGTAGACGCTGCTGCACTCTGATTGGCCGAGAGCCAGGCCTCTGGTGACCGGGTCGAATCCTGATGATCCAGATCCTGGATCAGGTGACCCGCGCCGTTTGTTCCACTGCTGCTTCTTGAGGTAAATTCTCTGAACCAGCTGCCGTTTGCTGGTTTTACTGGGAAACACTTGAGCTCACACTGGTGTTGAGTTCATCTAAAGTCTACATCTGCACAGTGAGAATGTTTGGACTGTTGTCGTCCAGCTGCAGAGAAATAAACAAGAACATCAGACATGACGCGGTGCTGAACAACAACCACCTTTCTACTGGGACACTTCTTTACACATGTAGAGCTGCTTACAGAGAGTAAGTTGAGTCCAGCTCTGCAGCTTCAGACTGGATCGGTGTGATAGTTTGGGTTAGTTTGAGCCAAAGTTTTTCTTCTCCATCTGTTACCTAAAGACAACAGGCCGACGCAGGTACCAGCAGCAGACGTTCTGAGCGTCAGCTGAGCGTCTGACTGTAATCACTCAGTTTACACACCGTCCATTATTCATGATCGACATGTCAACACATCGCCTCGGTTTACAGACAGATCAGATGCTGCTGAATGCAAAAAAAGACCATGTAAATACTCTCTAAATACTGCACAGATGCTGTACTCAGTAAATACCCTGCAGAAACTCTGAGAGTATGATGAAGAGCCTCCTCTCATCATCCATCTTGTGTTGGTCACTGAACAGCAGCGTTAATTGACTCTTTCAGCTCAGTGACCTGTGTGACCCTCAGACTGCAGCTCACTGCACTCACACTTCAGGACAATAATAGTCACTGCTTTCTCTCGCATCTTTTACTGCAGGACGACATGGAATAAAGTCCACTGAAGTCAAAGTCAGGCATTAAAATGTGTGTGTTTGATGTGAAACACTGTATTAGGAGCAAAATGTGGTTGAGCAACTGTGTGTTTTTTGTTTGTTTTGTGTCTCTGTGGTTATTTTGGATCTCTTTGAGGTCAAGCTTCATTTCTTTGTGGTTGATTTGTGTCTCTTTGTAGTTGTTTCATGTCTTTTTGTGGTCATGTTGTTTGTCTTTGCTATTTTGTGTCTCGATGTTGTATTTTTGTTGTTTGTGTCTCTCTGACTGACTTGTGGCTGTTTGTGGTCATTTTGTCTCTTTGTTGTTGTTTCATGTCTCTTTGTGATTGTTTTGTGTCTTTTAGTTGTTTCTTGTCTCTTTGGGGTCATTTTGTTTGTGTTTGTGGTCGTTTTGTGTCTCTTTGTTGTCTTTTTGTTGTTTTGTGTCTCTCTGATTGTTTTGTGTCACTTTGTGTTTGTTTTGTGTATGTTGTTGTAAAAACGTGGCTCTTTGTGGTCACATTATGTCTCTTTGGATGTTTTGTGTCTTTTGGTGGTTGTTTTTGTGTCTCGTTATCAATTTGCGTCTCTTTGCACTCTTTTTGTAGTTCTTTTGACATCTCTTGTGGCCATTTTGTGTCTCTTTGTAGTAAATCTGCATGTGTTTGTGGTTTATTTGTGTCTCATTGTGGTTGTTATGTGCCTGTTTGTTTTAGTTTTGTGTCTATTTCATAATTTTGTGTCTCCTTGTCATATTTTTTCCGTCCTTTTATCATTCTTTGTCATCTTTTGCATGTCTTTATTGTCATTTTGTGATGACTTTATGTCTCTTTGTGGTTTCTTGTCTCTTTTTTTGTAATTTTATGTCTCAGTGGTAATTTTTGTCTCTTTGTAGATTTTCATATCTCTGTAGTTTTGTGTCTCGTAGTTATTGTTTTTTCATTGTTTAGCCTCTCCTTGTAGTCATTTGTATGTCTTTGTGTTTATTTTTTGTCTTTTGCTGTTTTGTTTGTTGGTGTGCTCATTTTGTGTTGCTTTGTAGTCATTTTGGTTGTTTTTGTTGTCTTTTTATTAATCCCTGTGACCATTAAACTAAAAATCCCTGAACATGCCCAGGGGCCCATGGGGTCAGAGGGTCCTTACCCTGTACATGATTAATTCATTATGTAGTTGTGTCAGTAAGTGTCGGTACTATTGTTTGTGTGAGGTGAAGCAGGTGTTGAACGAGTCTCTGCGGAGTTTAAAAAAAAAAAAAAAAACTTAAATGAATCTTAAATGTAATTGGGTGAACCTGATGTGTGTTAATGGGTGACTGAGAGGCTCTTTGGAAAGAAGTTCTGTAAAAACGCAGCTATTAGCTTTTCTAGCCAGATTAAGCGCCCTGACGGAGAAGACCGCTGGGCTTCCTGATGGTTTTACCGAGCGCTCAGCTTTTCCTCTCGGACACCTCTGGACTGTAGATGGATGGATTTTATGTGATGTAATCTGTCTCGTGGACGGCAGGTCTTGGCTCACCAACTATAAATATCTTCTGAAGGTCTAATTTTATCAGTGGAGACGTCAGAGACTTTCTGAGTCAACAGAGTTCAGCCTAAAACAGCCCCGAAGTGCTGCCGCTGCTGCTATTAAGAACATGACTCGTGATGCTCTGACAACCTGACCTGGACAAATATCTCCTCTCCCTCTGCTTTTGTCTGCAGGTGAACTTTGTGGTGTGTCAGCTCTGTGCTCTGATCTCAGCCTTCTGGTTTCGTCTCTTCCTCCATCCCAGCAAAACCAGCCCATTCATCAGGCATGTGGTGGCAACTCTACTGGGACTCTACTTCGCTTTGTTCTGCTTCGGATGGTGAGATGGACTCTGACTATGATGCTGGATTTCTGAGGCAGATACCAGTCCTTAACCCTCTGAACCCAAAGCAGTTTCTGGGTATTTTTAGCTCCTGTCACATTTTTACTCACTGTGGGCTCATTTTTCACTGCAATCTGAAGTCCTGTACCTCTATGGAAACAGTACAACCATAAGAGAGAGAGCTCAAAATATCTTTTGGGCAATATGACAAAGTTTTAATACCATAAATCCTGAAAAAAGGGAAAAAGAAAATTACATTTCTTTGATTATTTGCTTTACAAAGGTTGACAAAAGCTGGAATCAACATGTACAGTATCTTTCCAAGTCACCAATACTGGAAAAAATACGAGGGCTCCACATGCGATAGACAGGCTGTTTGACTTGGCCTCTACCAACTGTAGATGTTTTTCACAGTACTGTTCACTTCAGCTCTAGAAAAATACTTCACCATTCTGAATGTATCTTCAAATAACTTTCGCACAACATACTCATCTGCATATAGAGCCATGATGCATTATTTTATGGATCGAATATGCTCTCAGTCCTTCTAATTTGTTTCCATACTTAATAATTCTTCTGCACACCCTGCAGTTCAGCCGAATATTTAATCAGTTGTGTCACGTGACTTTTGATCGACTTTTGATCTAACCCTAACCCTGAGTCAGCCATCACCTCTCATCTTCACAAAGGAGTGCGGAGCTTTTTGTGTGTGGTTTATTTTGGCAATTTTTTTTGAATGAAACACATATAATAAAGTGATTTAGCTGAAATATCACAATTTTAAGCTTATGTTTGGCTATTATTCTGGATGGACACTGGGGGACATGCTCCTTTAATGGTTGTTTAAACCAAAAACACACACTAGTTAATTTAGACTCATATGACTAAAAAAAAAAGATCTTACAATTTTTCTAGAATCTCAACTGTGCAGAGCTGGTGCAGTGAGTTTTTATCAGTTTTATCTGAATGTATTTGAACAGTTCTGGATATGGAACATGAGAAAATATGATGATGTGTTACTTCTTGAAAAACATATACATATACATATTTCCTCTGTTTTGCAGGTACGCTCTTCACTTCCTGGTTCAGAGTGGACTCACTTACGGCATCATGATCCTGACCGGAGTCGAACACATGCACAAGTGAGTTTCAAAAAAGTCCTCGAATCACAGATTCATCCTGGATCTATGTAAAGAAAATCACTGTTTTAGGAAAAGTTTGATGTTGGTGGATCCACAGTTAGTGTGCAAACATTGAAGCTCCCAGAAGAATCGTTTGTTAATGAGTTTAGAAATAGACCTCAAATCAGTCAAAATCGGTTTCTTCAGCACAAATCATTTGGTGGATGTAATTCAGAGAGCCTCATATCCAAAGGAAGATTAACACTGTCATAAAAAAAATCAAGCTGAAACCACGATAATCACATGATTGCATAAAAAATACGTAAAAAGTGATGCACTGATAAAAAGACACGTTAAAAGTTTGTAGTGGTTTAAAGGCCACTGCTCAGGTGATGTTTCTCACTTCATTCGGCTGTTGATTAGATAGAAGGGCGAACACGTCTGTGACTGTTCATGGTCCCTGGGGCGCTTTTAATCCATGGCCCCAACCCTTTTTAGTTTAAACAAATCGTTTTTATTTTAATTTGCATTTTTCTCATGTGAAGCAGGTTCCTATATAAAGTTAGGTTTCATCTAATAACCACAAACTCAGACATATTAAGTCTTGTTCCAGCTCAGCTCAGGAGGCCTCCTTAAACTGGACATAATGGAAACTTGGAGGTAGCAGCATTAATACAATATACACAATATTCTGTAACTGATGTAATAAAAGGTTCTAAAAGAAATCTGCCAGCAGAGTAAAAATGACTTGCAAAATTGCAGTTGCTACAAAAAAAGGATCAAACCTTAAACCTGGTGAAAAGGTTCAGATTTAGGAGGCAACCGTAGATGCTGCAGTTGAGTGACTGAGCAGCCAGGAGTTTACATCATGAAGGAACTTCTTAGAACATAAAGCTGCTGCCTCGTAAGCTGAGCCAAAATCTACATAATATGTATTTTAATTCAACTCTGCAAAAGTCTGAACAACACAAAATATTCTGTTCGCTGGTAAAACTTGAGCATTTCAAGCAATAAAAAATGACTTGCATTTTCTTGAAACTAATAGAAACATGAGACCACTAAAACATGGTCAAGCTGATCAAATGAGCATACACTCTAAGAAATTGAGGATTTACACGCTTCAAACCGGAGGATCTCTTAGTTAAACTGTGTTATTGATGGAAAACCTCTTCAGTTACCCTGAAACTACTCCTGCTCCTATTTATCTTTGATGAGAAGAATCAGATCGCTTCACCCTGGAATAAGATTTCTGTTTTTGTGATGTGACCTGACACAGCTGGTCATTGTCCCGCTCTGCAGAGGATGAACCCTGCACATGTTAATGATGTTTCCTGTAGCTCAAGACAGACCGCATATTTCCAGCCCCACAGATGTTGCTGAGACTGAAGTCACGTTTTTAAAGAGGCGTTAAATGACGGCCTGTTTCCTGTGTTGTTGCAGATACTGCCTCCTGGTGGCCCTCAGCTATCTGAGTCTGTGTCAGATCACTCGAGTCTACGTCTTCGACTACGCCATGTACTCTGCTGACTTCACAGGGTAACAGCACCCTCACACCTGATTTCACCTGCCTGCTCACACTGGATCTGAGTTATGGAGGCTGTGAAGCATCTCTGGCAGATACTTAGTGAAGTAAAAATCTTTGTCCTCACTGCTGTCATTCTCTCTCCAGCCCCATGATGGTGATAACACAAAAGATCACGAGCCTGGCGTTTGAAATCCATGACGGTAAGCTCCACGCAGAGTTGCTGGACTTTGGATGTTTGCTGCTCAAAATTGCGGCTCACTCTCAGTTTGTTGTCCTGACAGGAATGGCTCGAAAAGAGGAACATTTGACGGCAGGACAGAAGATCCTGGCGATAAGGTTTGTCTCACTGTGTTTAAAGTTGATTTTGATGAAGTCTTTGCAGATGTTGAGCTGCTGTGGTGATCACAGCTCACTGGTGTGTCTGTTTGCTCAGGAGGATGCCCAGTCTGCTGGAGTACTTCAGCTACAACTGTAACTTCCTGGGGATCCTGGCTGGACCCACCTGCTCCTACAACGACTACATCGCCTTCATAGAGGGAGACCCCCGTCGCCACAGAGACCAGGAGGCCGACAGGAAGTCCAACTGCAAGCTAAGGCAGAGCGAGCCCTCGCCAAATGTAAGTCACATGACTGCATCAGCGCTGATGCTCTCAGAGCCTGTTTAAACCTCTGTCTCTTGTTGTGAAACCAGAGCAGCTCCATTCATTATTCAGAGGAGTGATGCAGACAAAGTGTCCACTCAGTGACCAGACTCTGTTAAAACCACACAACTGTTTATGATGGAGGGAAACAAAAATCTCCAGTGTAAACAAACCTACAGGTGATTTGTCCCACTCATACATCCAGACTGTATATAAAAGATTGGCGTAGCAGCAGGGTCTGAAGCCAACAAGGAAGTGCCTACACGTGTATTCTTCCTAACAGCCAGCAGGGGGCAACTCTTGCAGCTGTAAAAAGAAGTCTGATTGTGGAGATATCTGAAAAAATTTACCTAATTCTTCCTTGATCTGTTACCTCAGTAAACATTTTCCTAATGAATTTATGGTCTCAGTCATTAGCCTGAAGTGTCCTTCAATATAGCACAATGTTCAATTTGTTCAATCTAGTCCCATTTAGAGAAAAATAGATGTCGAAGCAGGGTAAGCTTTAAGGCAGAGCTACCTTGTCTCTACCGCATTGGCATACATTGTGCCCTTGAGTTCTCCAGTCAGATCAACCCCTTACACAACAATAGTCCACAAACCAATGGATAACAACATAGTCACTACACCCATCTTTTATATACGGTCTATGAATACATCCCAGGTGAGTGTCTGATAAGACAGATTTGGTTTGGTTTGATGAAAGATCCCTGTTTGGGTTAGAAGAAGTACTGTAGGTTAGAGAACCTTGGTCACAATGATAAACAGGGGTTAAAAGAAACAACATTGAATGTGTTTAAACCAGGAAATAAATACCAGTCTCCGGGTTAAAGTTGGCCAATCCATCCACCCCGTCCTCCTCCCTACACTGACCTTGTGGTTGTGTAATTGTATCACCTGACTTTCTGCAAGGCCTGGGTAATAAAACGATACCTGCCTTCAGTGTCAATAAGAAATCATTTGAAAAAAGTTTGATATTTTTACTTAAATGCCTTTGATGCAAAAATAGTGAAAGCCACTGCAGTGTTTTAGCCATCGCTTGCCTTCAGCTTTTGGTGAGTGGCGTCGGCATTTTGAAGACTCATAAACATCCACAGACAGATCTTTAGGTTGTGTTGGTAGCACTAAAAGTCAAAGTGAATTAGAAAAGCACAGATAAGACAAATATACACAACTAATTTGCAAATCACAACATTATTTTTTGTCAGAAACAAAAATATTCAAATCAGTGGCTAAATTCAATGTTTTTCTGCTGGTCTCTGTTAAAAATAGTTCAATTCAAAATTATTTATATTGCCTGAAATTAAACATTTTATCGTACATACATTTTTCAGGTCAGTCAAACTGTCTGAAACTAAATGAGAATAAATTTGTGTCCCCTCAGATGGAGGTCATCCGTAAAGTGGCCACGTCCTTCTTCTGCCTCCTGGTCTTTCTGTCGGTGTGTAAGGTTTTCCCCGTGGAGCGAAACATTGATGACAACTTCATCGCCAACACACCGTTCTATGCTCAGGTGGTCTACCTGTACCTGTCCATGCTGACCACCAGACCCAAGTACTACTTCGTGTGGACGCTCGGTGGGTGAATGAAACCTGGAACCTTTCTTTAAATAGTCCTTCAGATTGTCCTCTGTCTGGATGGTGGATCAGCAGAGTTTACTGATAAAAATCCAACAGAACATCCTTTTGTTTTGATAAGCACCACCAACTGCAGCAGCTGGTTGGTCAGAAGAAAGAGCAAAGATATGAACATGAAACATGCAGTGTAGGTAATCTAAAATTTTATTTTTACTGGTCTGACCTCAGCCTCTCTTACCTCTCCAACAGCTGATGCCATCAACAACGCTGCTGGCTTTGGCTTTAATGGCTATGACAATGATGGCTCTCCTCGTTGGGACCTCATCTCCAACCTGAGGATCCTCAACATCGAGGTCTGGACTGTCAGGGATCTGGACTTTATACAGTGTGTCACTGTGAAAAGATTTAATTTGTAGTCATTCTGATCAATCTCTGTTTGGTTCCAGTTTGCCACCAGCTTCAAAGTTTTCCTTGACAACTGGAACATTCAGACGGCACACTGGCTCAAAAGGTTTGATCACACGTAACACCACACTCTGTTTTAGGGGCTTATTTATTAGCTCTAAATCTGCTTTATTTATAGTTGTTATGGTCTCTTTGTGGTTGTTCTGTGTCTTTTTGTTGTCGTTAGACTTTACAGCATGTAAACAGTCACTTCATACAGTGTTTGCTATTGATTAAATTGTCTTTTTGATGCCAGAGATTTAATATTGTTTACGTGTAAAATGAATGAACCTGCCTCATTGAACCTGCTGTATATGAAATACACAGACTGTTGTTTGTTTGTGACCTCTGACCTTTATGATCTCTGGTTAACAGAGTGTGTTATGAGCGATGTCCCTACCACCCAACAGCAGCCACCTTCATCCTGTCAGCCATGTGGCACGGAGCCTATCCAGGATACTACCTCACCTTCCTCACCGGCATCGTCATCACACTGGCTGCCAGAGCGGTGAGCTGTTCACGCTAACTTTTAGCTATTATCTTAGGAGCCCAGCAACTGTTGTGTCTAAGTTAGCAGCATTAAGTGATCTAGCTCACATGATTTTAACTGTATCTCTTTATCTAAATAAATGTCTTGTGCCCTCCAGGTCAGACACAACGTTCGGCCATACTTCCTGCAATCACCCACCCACAAAGTGGTCTATGATGTCATCACGTGGGCGGCCACTCAGATCGCCATCTGCTACACAGTGGTGCCTTTTGTCCTGTTGTCTGTGGGTCCGTCGCTAAAGTTTTACAGGTCTGTAAGTCAGCCAGGTTTAACTCTGTGGTTGAACTTTTGCTTTCCACATCATGTGCTCATTATGATGTTAATTACGGATTGTTTTTGAATATATAGCCATCTTACATCAACATGCAGATTACTTTTTTCCCCTTACTGTTTACACTTTGACATGAAAGAGTCTTTTTTGTAAATTCTTGTCAAAAAAAAAACACATTCTAGTGGCAATGATCCAATGTTGAAAAGAAATGAAAGAGGAAAACTTCCGAGGGGGAAAAATACTTAAATTCTAACAGATGCATTGCAAGCTGTTATTTACTTATTACGTATGTCAGAAACTCTGGAACACGCACCTGCAGCCTGTCGGCCTCTTCACCTGCTGTCTCCTCCTTCCTCCCTGCAGGTCCTGGTGCTTCAGCCTCCACATCGGTTGCGTTCTGCTGGCCGTGGCATTGCCTGTCAAACCGAGACATCTCCGCCTCAAAGAGCAGCAGAAAAGCTCCCTCCAAGAGTCAGCTCAGCACCACCTGGAGGGTACAGACAGCAACTGCAGCCAGAAGGAAAAAACCACATGAGACAGAGGACAAGGAATATTCATGGACAACATCATATTTCCATGACAAGGTAAACCATCACAGGGAGCTGCCTGCTAGCCTCCGTACAGAAACTCGACGGGCAGTACTGTAATATTTGGGACATTGGGATGAAAATAGACCCTGAGTTGTACCATGTCTTTAAAAAGGAAGTACGACTGCCAGGATAGTGTCTGGACTCAAGTGGTTTTTGGGTCTGTTGGCAGGTTCAGACAAATCTGCAATGTTGGAGGATGGATATATATATATAAATACATACTGTGTGTGAATCAATACAAACTGCCCTGAACTGTCATGGCCACCTGCGCTGAAGTGACTTCATTTTCTTCCTAATCAGACACCTGCTGACTGTTGATCTGCAGGTATGAGTGAATAAAGGAAGGGGGGAAAAAACGAAAGGATGAATTGGAAGGAAGTAGATGGATGAATGAATGAATGAATGAATGAAAAGTCCACTGTATGAAGAGACAGAATAAGCAGTTGGATGACTAAATGAGTGAATTAAAATCCAACTGATTAAACCACTACATCACAGTATTCACATAAGTTGGAGAAAGTGCCAATAATTGTTCCACTCAGTCGCCTTAGTTGTTTTGATTTTTACAAGATGAATAAAAATGCTGCTTTGCAGGTGTACAGACCATTTTCACGGCAGATATCTTCTCCTGCTATTCAGATCTTGTCACTGTATGGTAAGTACAGGTGATTTAAAGACAGCTGCATTCCACTTTGGGGGGGGGGGCTGCTTTCGTGCATGCTGGTTCACTGTCATGGCTCCTAATGGAACTGAGCCACATTATGTACACCAGTACTTTTATTTACTGTCTCAAGCCAAAATGTCTGCAGTGAAAATGGTCTATTAGCACGATTTCTTAATGTGTGAGCGTTGAGGACAGTGTCACGTTTACATTTGTAGGTGTCAGTTTTGGTCAAGTTGTTGTTTATGTCATATCATTCCAAACATATGTAAGGGTTTATAGTATATTGTGTTTGCAGAATCCGCTTGAAGAACAGGAAAACACTGGAAAAAGAACTCAAACTCTGAAATTTCTATCTGATGATAAGAGCTGTAACGCGGCCCAGATAAGATTTCTCCACCATGGAAGGATCGTGCTGGTTTCATGAAGGGGTCAACTTCCTTAGCTTAGCAAATATAACTGTTGCTACAGTTAATGGTTTAGTTTAGATACTAAACTTTTTGATTTAGCTAACAGCTCCAGTCTAAAACAGTCACACTAAACCTGTGACAAAATTTAGGGGTTGCATCCTTCAAAGGACATATACAAAGGTGGAACTGAGCATTGTTAAATGAGACGGAGCCTACGGAGGGCATGCTGTTTAATTTAACCTTTGCATCCTTTGAAGACGTGGCGGGAGCGTGCCTATGTTCCCACAGCCCTATGTTCCCACATTCATAAGATATTTTTCAAAATCAGGCCCTATGTTCAGAGTTTTTAGAAATAATCGTTTTCTTAAGATAAAAACGGGGTTTTCGTGTAAATGAGAGGCCAAACCGCGTGGAAATATCTGCGTTTTCCCTTCGTGTAAACAGGGTCTTAGAAATGTGAGACATGTGGGAACATAGGGCCTAATTTTCAAAATTTTCAGTGAAAGAAGAAATCTTAAAAATGTGGGAACATAGGGCATTGGGTTGTGGGAACATAGGGCTGACTCCGACGTGGCCTTTGTAGGCCTCGTCCTTGAGAGGATGCAGGCTCTAATATGGGTCACAGATTGGCAACAGTGTTAGTTAAGGCAGTTTGCTTCAGGTTAGCTGACACTTCAGTAAAGAAATTTAACTACTTGGTTTATTTTAAAAGTGGTTTGGTTCATGTCAATTCAAGCTAATAATTTGAACATGTTTTGGGATAGCCAGCAGCTCAGTGTAGAGGCTAATGCAGTTCATTTTGGGTTAGCTAACGGTTCAGTGTGGAAACTAAAACAGTTTTATTAAAGTTAATTAAAGGTTAATTTTGGTAAAAAAAAAAAAAAAAAAAGTTGATTTTGGGTTAACAAACAATTCTAATTGCTAAAACAGACAAAACAAACTGCAAAGGCAGTTAGCACCAGAAAATGCTACAACTAATGGTTCAGTTTAGATGCTAAACTATTTCATTCAGGTTGGCTAATAGCTCCAAGCTAAACAGCTGCAGTTTGCTTTAGGTTCGCTGATGCTTTTGTCCATTAAACTAAACCACTTGGTTTCCTTTCTAAACAGTTTGGTTCGTGTTAACCGATGGTTTCAAAATGTTTGTTTTTGGTTACCTAACAGCTCAGTGTAGGAGCTAAGACAGTTCACTTTTGGTTAGCTAACAGTTTAGTGTGGCAACTAAAAGATTCATAATTAAACAGTATGGTTCATGATAACTAAAGGTTCAGTTTAGCTAAAAGAAAGTTTATTTTTGGTGAATTAGCAGCTCAGTGACCTAGAACTAGTCAGTTCAAGTTAGCAAATGGTTCAGCTTAGAAACAACAGCTAAGGATGGTGTATAAGTCAGCCGCTACCAGTTATCTGTCCAGCAGCTGTAAACGTTATATTCAGATTAGCTGAAGGTTTGGGTTTCATACGAGAAAACAGTTATTCTTCTGCACTAACTTATATTCCAGCAGTATTGTTTAAAATGATGCATCACACCATGTCAGTACCAACACTACATGGTTCTGAAGCCCAGTATTTGGATTCAGAATTATTGCTTTGTGTTTGTAATCGTGTCTTCTTTGCAACATCAGGAAAGCACCTTTCTAAATGTATCTGTATGTTTTCCTGTTTCCATGTTTGTATTTTTAGTGTTGTGTTTATTTCTTACAATTTCCTGACACCTGGTTAAAGATGTGACATTACTTATAAATATGGTGAGGTGGTGCATAACTAATGTCCTGACGGGGAATCAGTTTGATATGGACAATATGTTTGTTTTTTGTAAATGATGTGATTAAACCTTGGATTTTTTGACACTTGCTCACTTGTGATTGTTACAGAAGAGTAACTCTGATATCACGCAGTAAAAAGGAGCCAGGATCAATGGAGGTCCAGGTGGGATTATAACTACTGGGATTCAGCTCTGGGCCTGTACTTTAGTGGAGTTGAACAGTAAGATAAGAGGTGACATAGTGCAAATTCTCTGCACTTTATACTCCAATAAACTGATAGTGAAGCAGGCTGAGCAGAGTTCCTGTTGCTGCACTGTTAATAATTATATTTATACCTTATATGATAAACTGACCTGACAGTGTTTCCAGAGTGTTAAAGAAGCCACCAGCCCAGATCAAACACATCAATAAAACTACAACTACATACATGCTTTTTATGTAAGATTTTGTCAGTCTACCCATAAGTCTTACACAGAAACAACAGATTTTGTTATCATTTTCTAGATCAGACATCCTCCAGGTCTTCAGGCTGGGGTTTGGATCTGGATGAGTTAATCCTACTGTTGCTTTTGAAGTAATTTTGAATAAACTCCAGTTTATAACCTCGCCATTTGTTATTTATTGCTAAATGTTCCAAACATTTAGCAATAACATATAGCTTGATTAAATGTGTATGGGTATTATAGTACAAACAACATGGATTGTGTTGTGTGTCCCTTGCTGTTCTGTGCAATAATTCCACATCTGCTGTGCAAGAAGCCGACCTGTTTGTATTCCATATATGCAGCACAGGATAAATTCTGGATTATTACACCAATGGCCAAGGAATGTAGCCTACTATTTATGTCTATTTGACACCTTATTATTATTGATTTATTGATTAAATGACCCAGAATATCCCCTTTCTTGTACTTTCATGTTTGTCCAGCAGGGGACAATGTTAATGTTGCTGGTTTGTTTATCTAACAAATTTGGTAGCTGCATGTACTTATGGATATTTTAACAGTGACAGACCACTTTTTGCACAGTTTTGGAAATTCTGAAACACACGTAGACTTATTTGCTACGTAGCAAATAAGTCTATGTAGACGTGGTCCAAACTGACCACTGTTTGGATCTTACAGTCCAAACAGTGGTCAGCAGTGATTTACTGCATCTTTAAAGGTCAGCGCAGCTCAGGCCAAAGGTCAACGCATGTGCCAGGTGCAGAGTTGTCACCAAAAGTGCAATGATGGTCCCTGATTCATTCCTGTGAAAGCTGCGTGGTGACAGATAGCCAAAGAATGTCCGCTTTGTCCCAGGAGGCATTTGCATTTTCAGCCCTGTACAGAATGCTAGTTAGCATAGTTCTCCAGTCAAGCTGGCTGGAAACTGTGCCTGCTGACATCCTGTTGTCTCCTCAAATGCTAAAGCAGTTTTTCAATGATAATGAAATAATATATAAATAGCGAATATGACTTAATGAGGCTCATGAGCTGAACAATGAGTCATGCAGGGCTCAGACTACAGTAAGAAAACAGCCTGACCAAAAATACATTGGGCATTGTAACCTGATTATGGTTTTATCTGTGCAGTGGATCATAGTGGACGACAAAAGATGCTGCATCTTGTACAGCTCATAACGCCTTGACAACAAGACTACCCTGTCAGACTGTTATACCTTCTCTCTCCTCATGTGATGAATCCCACAATGTGTCCAATTGGCCAATAACAGCACAGAGACTGGGGACTGTAAAGAAAGGCTAACTGACAGGTATACAGTTGCTGTTTCTTTTATTGATACCAGACAGACCACTTCAGATTCCGTGATTTTCTTTGACTTATATTCTTGTTTTGGGAAGTCAGTTCCTGGCCCTCATGGATCTGTTAATAGAATGATGCAATTTTTTCCCTAGGGGTCATTAAAAAATCCTCTGCTGGATTAAAAGCATTTTCCTGCCATTATAAAAGAGAACATTTTTGGCAGGAGATGTTGAACTGAAAACAATGTCAGTGTTTACTCTTTCTATAATGACATTTTATCCCATGCAAAACTTTCCTACAGAAAAAAAAGTGAGTTTTACTTTCATGATGTCATCACGTTTCATCCAATATGATAACATAATAGCAAACCAGCAGTAAAAATACGTCTATCAATAGCAATCTAAACATATCTGACTCAATGTTAAGCTAATAATATTGAGCTATATTAGCTTGCTGTAGCAACAGCTACCTATTCTGAATTCTTTGCTACTGTAGGTTGAACATCCTAGTGATTGATGATTTGACATTATTTTCACATCAGATATATATTCATGGCCGCCGTATAGCTCGCTGAGTTAAGGCGTTACCATGTTGGCGCAGGTCGTCAGCAGCGGTCATGAGTTCGAATCCGGCTCAAGACCCTTTGCTGCATGTCACTCTCCTCTATACCCCCTTTCACCCTGTCTCTCTCTATCAATAAAAAAATGGGAACCCCCCCCCCCCAAAAAAAAATATAAAAAAAAATATTTAAATTTT